>JAQFZH010003341.1:0-14035 GCA_034695485.1 Entomobrya nivalis | reverse complement strand
GCAACTAAAATACTAAAAGCACCTGAAATTCCAATAAGTAAGGTATAGAAAATGACTTGTGTGTGTCCTTTCATATTAGGCTTTGCAGGAGGAATTTTGTCAAGTTGTCTACTTAAGTCTGTTCTATTTATAAAATTTGGCCACCATTCAATTATACCAGTTGCTGATATTTTTGAAAACTGGTTAAGTAAAGACAAAGGAAATAGACCACTTAATTGAAGGTATAAAAACGGATTGGAATACGCATAGGTCCCGACATCAGAATGATTTCCTGACTTAATTAATCTTCGAGAAATATCCTGTGCAAAATAGTTTGGTAGAACCCAAGCAGTCTTGTTGCAATTTTGCATGTCTTGTGCAATTAATACGTTTTGATTATTCCAAAACCTTACTTTTAAGGTACTCACTTCAATACTAAAATCTGGTGTATTACGGGTTTGCCAACTAATTAGGCCTGTTGCAGTTAAGGGCTTAAATAAATTTATAGGTTCAATGAATATTTTTAGTGTGTCAGGATGAAGTTGACTATTTTGAAACAACTTTTGTTGAAATGAATCTTGATTCCGAATATTCATCACTTCGGTACTACCATATCCCCTGTAACCACTCTGATATAACATGAATCTGTGTTGTTCCTTCGAATAAAAATCCATCGACCAATCTTGCAATTTATACTTATATTCAAACTCGGTTATTCTGCTGAATATTTTGATGTTATCTTCTGCAAGCTCATCCATTGATCGATATGGAATCGCCTGCCTAGGACTTACGATTTTGTACACATTATCACTTTTGAATGCATTACTTATTACAAGACCTGCAAGAAGGGTTCCACAAATAAGCAACTTTAGTTTATTAACTAATTCCCTGTTCTCAGGAAATGGGCCACTTTGTTCAAGCAGCACTTTAAAAATGCTTAGAAGGCTTGATGAAAATGATCTTCCCGTAAGATGTTTGCTACAAAACATAATCAGGCACACGAATATAAGTAGAACTATCCAAATATTTGCTTCGAAGACAGTCACAACTTGTAAAAGAGAAATTTGCTCGGTTCCACGAGATCCACAGCATACGATATGAAGTTGTCCAAATTTAAATTCAATCTTAATGTGTTCTTTAAATGGTTCATCAAATACTAATAACTGAAGTCTACGGTAAAAAGTGTATTTTTCAGTTTCTTCCAAAACTTTGGCTTTGTTTGAAGTAATATTACCAAGAAGGTCCTTAAATATAGATGCATACGCAAAACCAAGCATTTGTATTTTATCGGAATGTCTGATATTTATCCGATGAAAATTTTTAAGTGGTGATTTGATTGCTAAGTGTTCCCTTTCAATAAAGTAGCATATTTGTTCCGCTAAGCTTGACTGTGACAAGTAAGAAGATTCAATATAGCCAGTAGAGAGCAACTGGCTGTTAGCCTTATCAAGCAACTTGATATGTTCAATGCTGAGTTCTGAAGAACTCAGGTGATGTTTTAAATAGGCATTTGGACCTTCATTGCATGGGAATAAGATTTCAAGATTTGTGATTTGGCATTGTAGATTCTCAACTAGGTTATGTTTTACACATATTAAGTAACCCAAGAGAATTCGGTCAGTTGCTGGCTCAAATTCTGATCTGTCAGTTGGAAATCCAACGTTACGTAAGCTACTTTCTCTTGACATCCAGTGCACCATTGAGTTAGCTCCATATGTCTTTATAGTCGATGTTGTGTCTACCAAAATATTAATTTTGGGCATGCTAGTTGATATATGATATCCAGAGCAATTCCAACATCGAAATATTTGAGTATGTTTTCCAACTAAGAAAAGTTTCTTTGGTATAAAAAAATCTATTTGTACTTCACATGACCATGGTTTTGACGATGAAGATAATTTGATCGGATTTAACCCAACGCAATATCCACTGTTTAAAGAATAAAAGTTTATTGGTGTAAAATATTTCGAAATGTGACAATTGTGAGTGATTTCATATTCGTCTTTTGTCGTGTAATTTCCTGTTATTTGAGGCAAGTGCTCTTTTGGGGTCCATATGATTCCTAAGTGATATGTATATTCTCCTGGATGCAGTTTAGCATGTAAAACCGTCAATCCAAATCGACGGAGAATCAGGGGTGCTGAGTTGGTCGTTTGAAAGTCAGCTCCTTGAAAGTTGTTTATAACAACCAAACATTTGTCCTTTCCAAATAATTGGAGAATTGAGTTTAAATTTTCCACATGTCTTGAAGTAGGTGAAGAGCTTGTTGCAGTGTTATGATTTAACAAATAGTTTTCGATCTTTCTGTTACGTTTTTTGTACAGTATTGTGTATGGCACTGCAGATTCATATCCAGAATTGATTAATTTGGGACTTAGCTCGTATGTGAATTCGCTGCATTTTATGTTGGTTATGAAGGCCATTACCAAAAACAACGCCAATGGTATATTTGTCATGAAAGATGCCATGATTTCACTTTTGATTTTACAATAAGTGGGTTTTCTAGCAAATTTATGAATGTGTACTGACAACTTGTGATTTGTTTGTTTCTGAGGTTATATTAAATTGGAGCTTAAGGTTTATTGTTCTTAATATTAAACTATTGATATAAAATATTGTTTCCAACGACCATACACACCAGCTTATAGTCTTTCTAGTGTTAATTAATACTTGCCTACTACGCAACATTAGCACAGCGACGTAAGTTAACTTATTCAATGCCTACCTTAAACTTAAAGTAAATTTTTGGTCATGTAACCTCACATGCCACGTGATTTTGTATCACGTGTAATATTTTAGCTTAGCTTATGTACATATTAGTGTAAATTAGTACTTGCCAACTACGCAATATAGGCGACAACATCATACAAGTTAATTTATTCAATGTCTACCTTAAACTTTTCTAGGAATGGTTATAAGTAAATTGTTGGTCATGTAACTTCATGCCACGTGAGCTTGTATCACGTGTAGGTTAATCTAATATTTTAACTCGATGGATTTAATAATGCTAAAAGCATCTTTCTCATTAAATTAATAACCTGAATGTCTTATATTTCTGATGAAAATGACTGCGTCACCAGAAATTTGATTATGTATTTTATTTTAATATTTTAAAAAAATGTGATTCAAAGGATATTTTCGACCGAGTAAGTTTTCTTAAGGGCTGTAAAGCACCATTTTTCGGATTTAGATAATACATAATTTAGAATGCAACCAATATGTATTGCAGTGAAAGAAACGAAAAATGCTCCTTACAGACGACAGTTATATATACCAAATTTTAATAGTAACCTTATAGTTCGCTTATTTAGTTGTTGATTTCTTTTTTCTATTTTATAAGTTATTTATTCCCCAAGCCAATTGGTAGGTTTGATATTACCTACGAATTTGAAACAATTTATTGGAATAAAGTTTGTCCTCAAAATAGATCATATGATATTACATAAAACATGCAAACTACATTCGAAGTACAAAACTACACACGGTATTGTGTGTGAACTAGTAACAGATTCTGCATTTAGATGGTTCTATTTCGTGAACCGTTAATAGACCAACATTTTTAGACCAATGCGACAATAGAGCCATTCAGTAGCCAAACGTTAACACATAAAATTGCGAAGTTTATTGGGTTGTTATAACTATTTGCACGAAGTAGTATAATAGTCAGTAAGCAATCTATTGTTTCTATTGTGCTTGTAAAATTGTACTTTTCAAAATTGGCAAATGGAAACCTGTGTTGACATGCTTTTATCATACATACATACAAAGCCTGAAAATATATATGCAGGACTAACTTAACCATTTCATTCATACGATCTGATGGTTTTCATAGCTTCTAAGTTCTCTGTTACCGTTTGAATAAGTTTAACTTTAAAAAACTTTACAATGACTACAATACTATCCACTACACCTGTTCAAAAAAGCCAACTTAAGCCAAGCCAAAAAAAGTAATCAAAAGAGTAATAATATTTATTTCAAGCAAATGCTTTTCGCCTCAAGCTCAACCGAATTATTGCATTCAAAAAATGTTACAATTGTATGCTGACGATTATCTTGCTGCAGTTTCCTCACGACATACAGACATGAGGATGATTATTAATTTATTTATACATGAGTTGCCTTTTTTCTCAAAAAATGAAAAAAGGGAACAGCGATTTGAATATTTTTGTCATTTGCATGCGCTCACCGGAAGGAAGAAAGCATGAACCAGTATGCGCAGCATACATATTGTACATGCATATGTGAAATCAGACGTTCACATAACTTCTTGCTCTGAAAACGTTAGCATACGTACGTATACAAACATTATTGGATCTAAAATAATCTTTCTGGTTAGTATAGAGTTCAAGAGCCAGCATGGATATTTTTTATGAAATTTCTAGTTTTAATAAATAATCAAGTTTTCCATCCTAATTAAATGTTTGTATACGTATTGTGTGTAACGTGACCAAACAGCATACTGTCTGTCACAGGTTCAAAGTCTGGCTTATCGAGGTTATTCTGTCTTGACATCCAGTTTCCCACTGCTGCAGCTTCATATTCTTTAAAAAGTTGGTGTTGTTTCCAACAATATATATATTTCGAGCATCCTAGAAGTTGCATCCCGACACCGAAAAATGTGGGTACGTGAGGAAACTTTCTGCGGCATAAACAAATCAACTTGCGATTCACAAGACCAAGGTTTTTAGAATGATGACAATTTCGTTAAGTTTAATCCAACACAATATATACGGTATGGAGTAATAAACGAAATGGGTATAAAATACTTTGATACATGATAGTTGTGAATAACATCGTATTGGTAATTTGATGTGTAATTGCCTGTTATATTAGGCAAATTGTCTTTTGGAGGTCCATAGTATTTGAGTTTCTAAATAATGACTTGAGTGCACTTTACCTTGTAACACTGCCAACCCGAATCGACGAAAAATTACTGGTACCAGATTGTTCGTTTCGATATTATTTAGCGCCAAGAGAGTTATTTATTACAAATAAACATCTGTCGTTTGCAAAATGTTGTAGAATTGAGTATAAATTTTCTACGAATTTTAGATTTTCTGGAGAGCTTACGGTGCTATTGTGTCGAAGCAAGTATTATGCGATCTCTGCAGTATGAGTTTTGTAGAGGGCTTTAAACGGAAAGTCTGAACTCCATTCTAAATCAATAGTTTAGGGTTTAGTTCGTATGTAAATTCGGTAAGTATGTAAATATTTTTTCTGTAAAGGATTACCAAGCATGGAAAAAGATTTTTGCCGGAGTTATATATTTTATTATATTTGAAGCTACTAAATTTAAAGTGTAAAACAAAGCTTAAAGTCCGTCATTATCGGGGAAATTTTATCATGATTGCCGATATGATACTTTGAATAGAAATAAGTAGTAATCTGAGGGAAAGAAATAATAAGCAAAATTATATTTGTCGAATTTTAGAAGAAAAAAATCACTGTTTCATTAATGGCAAGTAAACAAATATGTTTGATTGGACCCATTCTACAGACGCATTTTTCAAAATGTTAACAAGGCTTGAACAAACACTGATTTCACACAATCAAACGTTTTACGAATTCTTTTTTTGGATGATTTATACTTTAAGGAAACTGCATTACCTTATTAGGCTAAAATTACAAATAATCCATTATAAACTTAAGTTCCCAGATTCCAAATATTTCCAAATTGAATTGTACAATATGCGAATAAAGACTTTTTAGAACATCAAGAATGATTGCCATTTTTACATGTTATTTGACCAGGTAAAGAAAAATAAACTTCCAAAAATTCCCATTATATTTTAAGAACCACCAAAACATTCATCAAATATAGTTTTAGAAATATAGTTTAGCTTAACACGAAAAAGAAATTGCTGTCATGTGTTCCATTATAAAACGTTTTACATGAACCTGTACCTAATAATAATGAAGTGTAATAGAATTTGCAGATTGCTTTATTATATTTTAAATGGCTTGTGGCAAACTTTACCGATATTTTACGGCTCTCGTATGTATTTTTAAAGATTGCGATTATTCGTCAATTTAGTTTTAAAATTCAAAAATGCTGAACTTTAATACATACACATACATTTCAAAAACTTAAGAAGCAATCCACATACTTCTGCAACTAAAATGCTACAAGCTGTTGAAAGGCCAACAGATAAAATTAGAAATGCCGCTTGTTTGTGTCCCATCATGTCATGCCTAGTGGGAGGGATTTTGTCTCAGATTCTGTTTAAAACTGTTCTGTTAATAAAGTTTGGCTACCATTCAACCACTCCAGAAGCATTTTTTTCGGATTATTGGTTAAATAAAATAAAATTTATATTTTCAACAGAACAATATCTCTCAAAATCTAGAAATGCAAACTTGCTTTTAAAATTCAGTTGATGGTTAGGCAGATTTTGCGTTTTTACGTTTCTTTTAACTACAAAACAAAGATGAATATGGTTTTTGTCGGGGGTTGAATCCCATATGGTACGTATAATTAATGCGTGCGCCTCAGTGATTCCTAATAACTTTTAAACTAATAGACCAATCCACTTCTACATTTCAACGTTGCCATAAAATCTGAGGTAACTTGAAATGATGCTGAAAAAATGTCTAGCTGTTCATACTTAGGAGCAAGGTTGCTGAACCTTTAACTAATCCAACCTACATAATCAACCCTAAAAACTCCAGACTGAGATTTGTCAGAGAGGTTCTAAATACAACAGTATCTGCTAGAGAGTTACTGAGATAGTTAAAGGGGAATCATCTCATGTTGGAAGAAGTGCAACCAAAAACCAGTTTCTTAAAACAATATAAAAAATGAAGAAATTGAAAAAGCAAAAGTATTCTTTTAAATTAACCGATAGAAAAGAGAAGCCAAAATGTTAATTCAACCCCAACTTTTTCTCTGTAGAAACTTGCCAATATAAAGTCAATTCAAAATCATCAGACTGAAGTCCATCAAATAGATGCATCTCTCAACCAAGGACCATGATAAAAACCTAGTAATGTTATACTTCAGTAATACATTCTCGTCCTCACCGGCCATATTGTACTTGGGAATGAGCCACATTGAATACGAGCTTTTCTGTGCATGAACTTCTACAGACTGCATTACAAACACGCATAAGAAACTACTAGAAAACAAGCTTGAAATTGTACTCAATTATGTGTCAGAGACCATTCTGCGACTGTCATCTTAAATTCGTAAAAATACAATGATATTCATCGCCAATTCGTAAAAATACAACGAAAGATTTTGTTGTTTTCCACTTCCGTTAATCTTTTTAGTGCTCAAAATTTGAGCATAGACCTTCGTTGCATTGATGATGCAACGTGAGAACGAAATTTATACGACGATAGCTCTACTGCTAGATTATCGTCGTGTTGCTGTATGAGAGCGAAATCCAAGTCCTTGTAGTAGTCCCCGAAAAACCATAACTTTTGCAGAAATATTCAAAAAAGGACCCTTTAAATTAATTCGGACAGGAATGGTTGAGATTATCTCATTAGTTCAAACTACAAAGAAAAACTTTCACACAGGTGTTTGGTTGTTGTGTCGTTCTATCTTTGGGGATAATTTGCCTTGGAGTTGTGGAGACCCTGACAAGCAAAATAATTCCCATTGATCATGCCATTACTTAGTTCATCAAACAATATGATATGATATGCTATGCTTCACGTATGTTGGTCTTGCCAAACCCATTTTAAAGCCAGACGTAAAGATTGATGGATAATGTAACCAAGTTGCTGGATTTATCTCTCTGCTAATCCCGGTGTATATTATTTATCGACATAAAATGCAATTTGAGCTGGTATGAGAATGCATTTCTCGTTCGTTTTTAGACTTGCATTCACAAATAAAAGAAAAGCGTTTTATTACTTACAAACAGCACTTATAAGCACACGAGATGAGTTTAGTTTGAAAGGAGTGGACGGGAAGAAGTCCGGTAACAAGGAACAGTGGGTATAATCAAAAATGCTGTTACTCATGATAACCTAAGCATATACATACATAGTACTGACTTACATACTAACATCTATCCACAATGAAAATGAACATAAGTAATAAAAAAATCCACTGGAAAAATAAGCAAACCCCAATTGGGTCACAGTGGAGCTACAGTGAAATTATTTTTCTTCCACTCAGTAATTAGGTCGGGATGTTGATTTAATTTAAATAAATTTTAATTCAGGATTGCATTTGATGACATCTTTAGATATCTTCCATGCTTGGAAATGTATCTCACGAACGATCAATGTGATGTTACCCAAACAAAAATCAATACCATGGTAAAATACTATAAATCAGTAAAAATTCTCTATTAAACAGCAATTCAATTTTGTTCACAGTAAATTTATGTGGCTTTCATACCTCAACGTGAAACTAGCACACTTTTAGTTTCAAGTTCACAAGTCTTTGATGTTGAATACCCATACAAAAAAATCCAATCTGATTTTTTGTTCAAAATTTTGAACACACAAATATTTACTAGAATGGTGTAATACACTGATCTCAAGTGTCAGGTAACTTCTGATCATATTGGCATAAAAACCATTATAGCCAATTATTAACACATGGTCAACTTGGAATGTACCATGTTTTTCATTGCATAGAAAGATCTAGAGACTTCAAACACAAAATTTTGTTACGTGAGTAATCTAATAAATTGTATGTAATTTATCAAAGCCAATCAGTTTAAAAATACATAACGTCAATTCTTATTACCCTGAGACAAACGATATTGTATTCTGACATTTCTCTGTGTTTGTTCTTTTGTTTATCCCTTTGGTCCAGAAGCACTTATTTACTTATTGTCTATTTTCATACATTTTTTTTCAAACTCTTTGAACCATTAATTCGTAGATGTTAATTATTTCTTTTCGAATGTACGCTAGCTTTAACAACCCCTTTGCCACGATTCTCCTCTGTGTCCTGAAGTTTTTGCGGTGTAGCAGTTTTGGTCAAGAGTCGCCTCTTGGAAGCACCATCATTATACCCTGGCCTTATGCGTGTCAAAAAGACCACACAGAATATAATGGACACCTTTGCATGAAGACTCGGCTTAGTTTGTCACTCATTGTAATCTCTAAAGATTTATGCATTTATATAAGTCGTAAACATTTCAATCTCATAATTGGAGAACTTAAGTTTTGTTATGCCATGTTATCTAAAAGGTGTTGATCTTATTCGGAAACGCCAAACAAGTTTTCTATCTCCACAGGCATTCTATTACAGCTGATTTCAAGAAACTATTGGCATCATTGCACATACATTACAGTCCAAGTTCATTTTGCTTATTGTTGCCCGGACCCGAGCCCACCTCCTCCGTTGCTCAGATTCTCCTGATGCACTTCGATTAACTCACTGATCTCTCTTAACGACTTCTATTCCAGTTTCCCCATTTTCCAACCCAAAAAGGCTTCTCCAGTAATCCCTTCAATTTCTTCTTTTCCAGTTTATCCTTTTTTATCCCCCAAAAATCCCCTCCAGGTTTCAGGCAACCCCTTCCACTTAAGTTTGCCATTCTGCATCCCATCAGAATTTCCCGAATCCTGCCCCTGAACTTCGTCCTTCTTCATTCTAGCATCTTCCATCTGGACGAATGAGGAGTGCCGCAAATCATGAAATAAGTCGCAACCATCTGCCTTAATGTTATAAAAGAATTTAAAGTCAAACCAGTCGTCCGTAACAGTCATATGTTCGCCTAACTTACTACAGATTAAAATGAAGCAGAATAGTAGTTGCAACTTGATTTGACAAAAAAATATGTCAAAAGTTGCAAGGCAAATTGTGCCAACGATTCTGCGGAGTGTTTTGATAATTTCTGTTAGCTTGTTTGCAACACAAATCATGCGGTAGCGTTGTTTCGTGTAAAAAATGATCAAATTGACCAAAAAGAAATTCGGTTTGGCCCAAATACCCCGAGAAGCCACCGACTCCACAGCTTGAAAGAATCATCACAGAACAGCTTATCGACTTGATAAAGTACAATACTTTCGTCATGTAAATTCATGTAATTTGTTTAGTAGGATCGCTCCGGAGTATCCTCCGAGGCCAACAAGCAGAAAAAGCGTCACCTTCGTTGTACAAAACTTCAACAATAACTTAGCTTAATATGCACACTCCTTAAAACATTAATTGAAAGGCACTTTTTAAGTTACCATTGCGATTTTGTTTTTGTACCATTCCTTTCATTTAACTATCCTCGTAGAAAATGGGACATTTTGTGTATGCTGCATCGACTTCAGTCTTAGACACAAGAAACCTGACTTGCAATTTTTCATATGGATTGAAATTGTAGTCATATTCAATCAATAATAAACTAATACACTAACTAACAGATAAAAGACATGTATGTTACCACAAACGGTTGCTGCCATCTCACAGTGTTATAATAATGGCTACTAACTGGCGCTGGGATAGAAAACGAGGAATTGGGGAGAGCTGAGACTGAGGGGGGAAAGTAGCAATGCTTTTCTTGTTTTGGTTGGCGGAAGAGGAGGAGCATCGCAATCGGCGTTACGTTTTTATTTTGCTTTTTTATCTTTGTAATTTAGATGGAATGTGATTTTTTGGTGGGATTGTAAGCAGTGCAATGTTGGGATTGTGACTGCATGGTCGTGTGTAATTTTGGAGTGTGAATTGTTGGGTTGAGATTGAGGATTGATTTTTTGTTTAATAAAATCTTTAAAAACTACAATTAACTACTAAGGGCGTAGTATCCTTTGCACTAATTGTGTGCTATTATTTGCTGTTGTGGTTTGGAAGAAGTTGGGAAATTTGGTGATAAAATTAGTATATTTTAAAGGCATAATACTAAAGTTATTTCTCTTTGCTGGCCGCCTCTTTTAGAGATCATCATCATCATCCGCCACCACCTCCTGAACCGTAGCATTGTTAGTATCTGTAATTTAGTAAGGTTCGCATATATTTAAATTGTGTCTTTTTTGGAATAGCCGAAGAAATGTAGTGTTCTGGCTGATTAATGTTTGTCAAATGTTGCATATTTGCAGTGTCATTACATTACTAACGATGTGATATGTATAATTAGACAATAATTTTGATCAGTTCACTAAATGACTTTACTTTAATTACGAACAATTTGGATTACCTAAAATACGTTTTTACTTCGTTCTGATGCATCACAGAAAACCACACCATCACAGCAATTAACTTAAGAGAAGCTTGCATTAGAGTACAATGGAACACAACAAGCCAGATGAAAAAACTATGGCTCGAGCTCGAGTATTGTTTTGTATTTGTTTAGCATTAGTTTAATGGGCAGTACATATCCACCCATTGTACTATATCAACAGCTTCTATTCCATCATAGGGACAAAAAAATCGATTTCATTTTCGTTGTGTATTTTATGTATGACTGACGACGAGACTTAATGACGTAATTTAACTCGGATGTTGTAGTGGCGCACTTTCGATTTTCGTGAAGTCTGTCATCTGTTGTCAATCGTGGTCGTGTCCGTGTGGTGGCGATCAAACTGTATTTTTTGTTTATCTCGTCTTCTGGTAAAAGAGAAAAAGCATTTAATTTCGTAATTTGTAAACCTGTCAAGTAAGGTTGTGGTACTGGAGTTTAGTCACTTAATTTAATTTTAAATCCAAGAGCTGGGGCTGCTATGTGTACTGAAGACGTCAATCTGATCTAAGTTCCGGTTTGTTAAGGTATAAAATTAAGTTAGTATTAAAAAATTCTAAGCACTTTTACTTTTGAACTATTTTTTTACTTTAACTGCTTATTTAATAAATTTATTTATTAAATAAATAAAATATTTATTTTCCCGTTTTATTTGCTTGTTGCCCAGATTTTTATTTTTCATCAAAACAACCTGGAAATGGAGGTGTATCTTGTGAAGGAGGAAGTTAAAATAATTGCAGTCAGTGAAGCATTTTCAAAGTCAGGGGACTACAATAGTTATTTCAAGAAACCAAACCACCACCATCATCGTGATTTCTCTGGGATTGGTGCCCCCTCCGAATCTGAAGATGACCACACGCTTCTTACGGTATCCGACTTGCCAGTTGTCTTGAGGTCAATTTGTAGTGGAGCCGATGCCAGTCAGCACTCTGAACAATTCGCAGAGAGAGTAGGATCCAGGTTACTAGACCGAGAAGACAGGAAGGACATGTAAAACCTTGTGTTATTTACTAGTACTTAATTACATTTAATTAAAAGCAAAAAACCTAATTGACCAATTTATTTCTGTTTTAATTAATTAAGGTTTCAGAACATCAAATTGGAACTGGTCATCAACGACGAGGTAGACATGGACACAAATTCGCTAAAAGGATATTTTGTGCTCTCTTCCAAATCGCCAGAAGGATCAATGAAGCTAAATATCATAAACCGGCTGTATAGAGACCTTTGGCATGCGGAACTTGAATTTATGATTGAAGTCTCCCTCTGTCGCTTGCCAACCATCGGTGCCCCTGTTTCTCCAGAATCTTTAATCATTTTGAAAGCGGGCAAAAAGTGTTGCTCTTTTTCCCACCGAGATCCAGGTCAAATGTGTATGCGTATTGGTGTTGGGATTCCTGTGGAAGTGAAGGAGTGGTGGGAACGGGGGACTGGATTTATTCACTCCGAAACAAGTGTCAAGGTCACCTTGAATGAAGATGCTGTTAACTGGACTTATGATTGCTCGACTATGAATGAGGGTTTGCTGTACAGTTCATTCACAGATTTGGAGATTGAATGTAAAACTGGGGAAATTTTGAAATGTCACCGGGCGTTACTTGCGGACAAAAGCTGCGTACTTTGGTTCAAGTTGGAAGAGATGCTGAAGCAAAGGAAGAAAGCTGGAGTTTGGAGATTGAAAATGGAGATGAGCGAACAAGCTGTGGAGGCGTTTTTGGAGTACATTTATTGTGGCAATGTGAGTGGAGGTGTGAGGCGTTGTGATTTCGCTTTGGAACTATTAAAGGCGGGTCGTGAGTATGATATATGGGGATTGCCAAGGGCGATGGAAGAAATTATCATGGCGAAGGAGAGCTCGGATTTGAAATATTTTTCTGTAGAGAGCGCTCAGGATCTGTTTGTGTACGCCAAGAAGAATGGGAAGGAAATGAAGCATCTGATGGACAAGTCTGTTCGTGTTCTTCACAAGTAAGAAATGAGCTGATTATTGGGTTCATTTAAAAAAAAGGTTTGATAAATTTTATTGATTTTTTGAAATATTGTATGTGTTTTTTTAATAGTTTTTCAGAGACTGCAACTGACAAAGTAGCGGAATCGATGGAGTATCAAGATCTTTTGGAAGATAAGCCACCGGTCAACTCATTGGCTTGGCAAGGAGGTTTGAAGCATATGTTTCCAATTTTAATGGTGGTTTTGTATGCTGGAGTGAAACTTTGGCGAGGAGGAGCATCTGGCAATTAATTAGAAATGTTAACTATATCGTCTCAATAGCGTTGTATCTTTAATTAATTATGAAGATCCGTTTATTTTAATTGTGTCTTTGTGTAATAGCCGAAGAAATTAAATATGTTGGCTGAATAATGTACATGTCAAATGTTGGAACATGTTGTATATTTTTGCAGTGTCATTCATTACTTCATTAGAAATAAATTTTGTTAAACTCAATAAATTACTTTAAATTGATTTTGCTCAATTCTAGACATAATTAGTAAACGCTTTTACTTGTTTACACACACCATATCATTGAGTGCCTTTAGTTTCACACGCAACCAAGATTTCTAGATAAATCCGCAAGGATACCAATGATTCTGCTTATTCAGTTTGTAAATTCGATTTAATTTATTTCACGACAAACATTTCCTCAACTGAGACTTGTCCCCATGGTGCTTGCTAAAACGAAGTGATTCTGGACCTGGTCTTAATTAAAAGGCACTGCTCTATCCGCTCCAAAATCATATAAAAAATTTAAAAAAAATGAAAGGTAAAATATTTAGTACGCATTCAATAAAATTTACTGATAATTATTAACGCACGTAGTGTGTTTCTAGGATCGGTGTGTGAGTAGGAGAAAGAGTCTGTCTGTCCGTCCGTCCGTCCGTCTGTATGCACGATATCTCGAGTACGCTTCATTCGATCATCAT
>JAQFZH010003340.1:0-14036 GCA_034695485.1 Entomobrya nivalis | reverse complement strand
TAGGGGTTGTTTGGTGCATTGGTTTAAAAGTTATTAGCAATCAAAAGTGCTTACGAACTTTTGGATTTGCCTACGTACTTTCGTTATGCATCACATTTATCATGACTTGTCTTAATGTTGCCGGCGGGTTATAAAGTCAAAAAGAAAAAAAATAAGCAATTTTTTCCCTAGCGTGGCTTGCCAGAAGCTTAATAAAATGATATCAACTTGTTCGGTCATTCAAAGCTCATGAATAACCATGAAAGATGAAATTATCTTCATTGCAGGGATACCAAGAATCCGTACTTTTTATCTGAAAACGTGTGTGTGTAGCTGGAATAAAATATTTGAGATTTCGAAACAAAAAAAGCAGCATGTACATTCTTACGGAAAATGTTTTGCATGTGAATTGCATCTATGATGTATGTATGTACTTACGTATACATACATGTAAGTACTTCTATGATAAAAATCTTTCTGAACATTCTGCAAGTTTTCTCAACAGACCCTGGAAAAATACACTTCTGAATGCAGTCAGACAAACAGAAAAATGAATATGAATAAGTGTCTTTTTAAAAACCCATTTAAATATTCCATGAACAGTTTTCTCCTGCCGTCGCCTCCGAGTTTTTTTATGAAGAAATACAAATGCTACTTGTGACTTGATTTTCAACTAGCACAAAAAATAAGTTTTTATAAGTAGACACAGTCACAATGCATAAATGCACAAGGCCACACAAAAACTGCTGCCGTGTTTGCCGTTTTACCCAGACAAGCCAAGACACAATACAATACGAAAAATTAAAAGGATTATTATCGAGAGCTTTGCTACCTTATTTCTTCCATTTCCAGCTTCTCCTTTCCAACTTGTGTCATCACACATGTGACATTCATGTGATCTAATATAACACATGTAGAAAAAAAGATGTAGAATTAAGAAAAAGATCAACCAGCTTTTAGCTACGAGTCATATCTCCCTATGCAGAATTTTGGAGTAAGGAAGAAAAATTGGTAAAAATCTGGCATGTGCACGTACGCTAGTTGAATTTCAAGTAGCAAAATACGACAGAAAGTAAGGAACAAAATAGGTTGGGGCAATGCATTCACAAGAAAACATTCTCGATTTGCAATTACTTTTGAGACGCAAGTGACAACCTTCAGTTTTCATTTCCTCATACATACAATATCAACCTATCATGCATTGTGGGGTTTTTAGCTGTGACTATGACATACCCACATATATTTATGCGACACACGTGTAAGTATGCACATAGAACCATATAATTATACTGCAATTTAAGCTATAGTAGTTATCAGGTTCCAACGAACAAACCTGTCACTCACTAATTTTCTTACATTCATCGATATAGTGGCACATAACAGAAAGATAGTACACGTTTTTATCTGAAGCGAGACATGAAAAATAAAGTATTGCCAATTTAAAGATGTCAACTTTTAGTGAAAGGATAAAGCTGAAGCCATTTAAACTCAATATTTAATGATACATTGTTAACTCTTAATATTAAATTTAAATTTGCAGTTGATTCCGCAGAGATTCAGATACTGAATCCTTGGGTGAAAATTCCCGACGACTGGAACAGTGGTTCCTACTCGGATGAATCCTCAACTTCCTCAGAGTCATCTTATTCTATGAGCTCTGCACAAGCCCAGTATTATTCCTCAAGCTATGGAGGAAGTAACACTGGTACAGAACCCTTTTTTGATCATGCCATGATGACCAATTTATCCGAATATCTGGGAAATCATGCTTTCCTAAGATGCAGAGTGAAGAAGCTCGGTGAAGGAATTGTAAGTATTTTACTATTTTTATATTGTACCTTCTTCCATTCTATTTAGAAAAAGTTTTTTTTTTTACAAAATAATGTTAATCCTACATGCATACTTGATTTACATCACACTCAAATACTCCTCAAATTACACCAATTTATCTGTAACACACCACAAGGCAATAAAAACACTTAAGCATTTTATGTCATTGTGCTAAACAACTCAAGTAAGCATTTGAGACATTGTAGAAACAACGGATCGTTTACTTTTAAAACATGCGATATATTTTACACAGCACAATAAAATCGATGGGATGTGATGATAGCTCATTTTGGAACTTGGGCCAAGTCAAACTTTAAAAAACCCAAAGAAATCTCTAGAGAAGCAGAGAGAACAAGATTAAGTGAATAACAAGATCTACTTTTATTGTATTTTATCTGATGTGCCGATATACTGATATACAGATATTGTATCAATTGTATTAAAATTATATTCGATTTGTTTTCTCCATAATGGTTGCATGCTGTTCAACATTCATATTAACATGTGCAATAGTATTTTTATTGTGTGTGGAGTTATTACTACTACTACTACATCGATAGTAGTGCTGAAAGCAAACTATAAAAATGTCACGCATCATGACTTTCACACACTAGAGCAACGACAAAGAATGTGACTTCTTAGAACGCACCACACACATAAATACGCTTTTTACATTACTTGAGAAACAAGAAATAGATAAAATAAAAATGAATATATAATATATTACTTTGTGTGCTGCGTACGTGTGTATTTTACGACTACAAAATGTACGAAAGTATTTTTTTCTGGTTTTTAGGAAAAAACTGGGGAAGGAAATAAGAACTGTTTTGTGTAAAGGCTCAGTCATTGTTTGCTGGTTTATTTTACTTCACAAAGTAAAGAAATACGCTTTGAATAGTTCATTGCCGGTTCCGTGTACACAAGCACAACCGCACATACACTATGGATGAACGAGCGGTTGTGCTACCCTTTGAAAATAAATAGGAAAAATTGCAAACAAAAAGAAAAGACTGATGATAATAAAGAGAAGTTCCGATTTACTTTCGTCCCTCGTTCATTTTTCATACGGGAGAAAAATGTGTACACAGTGTACACATATTGTATATGTTTAAATAATAAATCTGAGCCCTAGATGTATACGCACCGCTGGATTATTTACTATACTGTAATGCAAATATGTGATATTGTTCTTTCTTGGTTTGGTGTATGAAGAAACAGAGAAAGCAAAAGACACTTTTTTTGTTGACATAAATATATTGTTTTGAGACGTAGTGTACATATTTAAAGAATGCGTCGAGGTTGAATGTCACGTAAATCACGTTAGACCATAGAGTCCGCATCAAAAGCTGAGATTTATTAGCCCCTTTGAAACTCTCTTTGTTACTTATTTTATGAACCCAAGAAGTTTTCATTGTAAAACATATATATATGTATGAATACTCAAAAGCTACAAATTCATTGAAGTGTAGATTGGATTAAGCTCAAGAAATGATCTCAAACGCCCATTCGTAGAAATATATTATGTTTCAGAAATAATTTAATCACTTAAAGCTTGAGGATAAGTAGGATTAGAACAGAACAGAACGTTTACAAAAAGACAAAAAGGCACTGTACACACTTTAGGATATTTGAGATAACATAACATACATATAAACAACCATACGAAACCTTTTTGGGTCATCATGTTGAAAATGTTGTGCTGAATTGGCTAACAAGATTCAATATGAAACTAAAACAATGGAGCTACCAATTCCCAGTGGCTTGCTATTTAATTATGGAAAGGTACATGACAATTATTTTCTCTGAAATCTTGTGTAATATTACGTTAAATAGAAAGGTTACATAATTTGAGCAATCGGGTTTACCCCTACTCGTGTGGCACCGTTCATTTTAGTTAAGGCCTTGACAAATTTAAACAGAATTTTGTGAATTTGCACTTAGTAGTTATTACTAATTTACAACTAAATTAGGTGGTAGAAGTGTCATTGTCATTTATAACTCTCACAGTAATCTTCCGGATAAACTAAATCGCAACATTAATACCACGCTACAACAGAGCAGATGTTTAAAATGAAGTGATTTTACTTGAATACCGAATTTGGATAGACAGATTGAGTGAATAGTGAATCGTATAAGTAGATCGATAAGACTATAGTAGGATGTTGGTGAAAGCTACACAAATCCTCATTCTACACATGTAACACATTCGTTTTGAATTTATTTTAGGGTGGTCTTGTTTTGTTATTTTACGTCAATATGGGCGATGTCATGGCCATATCAAACGATGACATGTACATTCATACTCTTGTACGTGCATCGCAAAAACGAGCATTATACCCTTCAAGGTTTTGAACAATTTCCCACTGAAGCTTCTGGCTCAGCGATAATTGGAAATGACAGCAGCGATGTGAATCTCTTTATTTTATTAGTACTCCAAAGCGATGTTATCATCAAATAAAATATAACAATACAACCACACAGTCAAAGCTTATTAGACCCTGCGGAAAGAAAGGTACATGCATAACATTGTACACAGCTTATGCATGATAGTTTCATATAGTTGGTGACATCACGCAACATGCATATTGGACTTCATCAACATCGGGTTAAATCCTCTAATGACAACACATTTATAGTATAGCCACTTGGGAACAGGAACAACTCATGTCTTCATTCACTTTCCTTTTTAAATGCTCTTGACTGGAAACTTGTTCGTTTGTGTATTTTGCAATCTAAATGCACTAGTTGTATCTTTGTTGCTGTAAAATTTATTTTTTCGTTAGCGTTTGTTGACACAACAGTAACATTATTAATTGCAGTGGTACAGTATTCATCTGTCTATAAAATTAACAATAGGGAAAATGAAATACCACGATGTTTTACATTGTGAGGAATTTCTAGTGGTGCTCTTGTACGGTGAAGTTGAAGAGTTTGTCAAAGAAATAAATGCTTTACACAAAACAATTGGAGTAATTTTCTTCAAGTGGTTGCTGCAATAACTCTTCTAGAGATGTCCTTGCTGAGAGGAAATTACTGTGACTTGATGCTGCATGTATTGATTGCACTACACATACTACAGCTAAAACCCGCTACACTATCCCTTCTAGTTGTAACAATTTTTTACATTTAAAGCTTATAAAAAATGTAAAAAGCACCAACAAAAGACATTTCTATTCATTTGTGTACGTATTTAGTACATTTTGAACTTATAGAAAAGCGATAGCTGGGGAATTACACAAGTCAATGGAACCAATGTTATTATGTAATCGTATCATACATTAGATTGAATTTGAATCGACACATTGTGAAACGTAATTGTTAGATTTCTTGAAATTTAACTGTACAGCAAACCCTAATCTAGATCTAGGAAAACACAAATACAATCTAATTAGTTCCACAAATTTCATGTAACGTTTGCTAAATCCGAACTGATTTTTAGGCAGAACTCGTCAACACGGTGTAATTGTAAGGTATGGTTCGAATTACAAGTTACACGCACCAAACGTGTTGAAAGTAACTCCATTGGTTTCGAGGAAGTTTAAACTGTCGGAAGAACCCAAAACAAAATATCTTATTACCGCAACAGCTATCATTGTTATCCCATCTCCGGGAACTGCCATTATAAAAGCACAACAACAACATGCTACCAAAACTCTAATGTCTAATAGCAGCTTATTTGTAAACTTAATCGCAACACAATAAACGTAATTTCCCAGTTTCGCTTTAAATCATCACGACAATACAAATCTAGCATTCATATAAAGCACGTGTGTAAAAAACACACAGACAAATAATACATTATATGAACTCCAATGCAATGTGCTACAATATACCACCCTATAGCACAGATTTATTATTAAGTAGTTGAGTAATTATTTTGCTTTCACGGTTTTATCTGGCCAACTTAGCGCCCAGACATGTTTTGTGTTTTCTTAGTACTCTATGTCATTCGTCCCTCTATTTTCTACTTTTGCCTATTATACTTGAATTGTTCATTACGGGGAAAAGTCTTTTACCACAATACACATCATCATTCTCTCATATACTACAATCCACGTGCTACTTTTGAACACAAATCTTCTTACAAAAAAAGATGATACTCAACACTCAACACCATATCTCTCTAAACAAGTGCACGTATACTGTGTAGTATGTACCCAAGTGGATATTTATGCTTTTGGTTAGTGTTTGGTGGTGTAAGCATCCAAGCAAGTCGTTTTGGTAATTTAATATGAGTTGCTCCACTCATTCTTTCGATGCGGTTTTACCGGAAAAATATGTACCAGGGTTTGAGGCAAGACTACTAGACAGACTGTATATGAGTTTCCTTTTTACAAAATAGCGGTACCATATCATGTTGATCATCCTGAGTTGTTTTCGGGTGCTTTGCCGTCTGCCGTTACAATGTTTCGTTACGTAAGTATGTTGTGTTGTGTGAGCGTTGCGGTCCCCTATTTTCTTATATATGATGAGCCGCAACGGGAATTACACCGCAGTGGCCCAGCAAACCGAAAAAACAACCGCTGTTCCTCTACTTTTGTCGCTTTACTGGGTTTCCTACAATTTATCTTTAACTCGTTTCGTTCATTCAAATGTGAAACTATTGTGCTGCATAAGTAGTCACGTAGTATGCAAATGTACATGCATTATACACCTAGTTGACTTAAGTTTTCCTCTCGTAGAATCTCTCACTCTTTGAGAATTTTATCGTTGCGGTGGTAGTGACACGGTGGAGGAAATATAAGCATATGGAACGGCATTGACATCATTTACTATGAAGAAATGAACATTTTATATTTGACTTTGTACATCTTTCTGTGTCCTTTCCAAGAAAAGCCTTTATACACACACACGATACTCAAAAGCTCAGAGAGTGAAAAAAGACAATGACTAGAGAGAGAGAGGAGAGAGCAACCGGCAACTCTCTTTTCCCTCTCTGTTTTGCTGTTGTCACAACCAAATAGAAATCCATTTGCCGGAAAGTTCACCTACATTCCATTTCATTGTTCAATGAAATGAAGTACACAAAATGTATAAGGTAAAAGTGTATATGTAAGTATAGTGGTATATTGTCACTCAACTTAACAAGTGATGTTCTCAAGCTTGTTGTACCATATGTACAAAATGATACAGCTAAACAAGTAGATGTGCCCTGTGAGAAAAGAAAACTAGAATCTTCCCTTTTCTTTGGTCTCAGGCGTTCACAACCAACTTGTTGTAAAATGTATGACAATGATTGTATTCATAGGGCACACAAACATACTGCTCCACTACTGCTACTTCTACTTCAAGCTACTAGATGAACTCATGACGGAGTAAATAATGCATAAATGAAACCAAATGTCATCCTTTACCCAAGAATACTTTTTAGATTCTTTGTGTTCGCTTGTTGCTACTTTGTATCATGATTCATGAATGGAAGCAGGTATAAGAATAACATATTGAATTGAACATACACATACATGCATTGTTTATTTGTTCAACTTACATTATTCGGGTTTCCACGAGTGTTGTGTATTCACTTCAAGCTTGTATCTGTCCTTTTTGCATCCGGGGAAAACGATGAAGAGGTTCTCCTTGTTGGCCTCTCTACGTGAAAACAAGAAAGTATTACCGTTTAAAGTTAGATAATACAATACATAAAATCCTCAAAACTTTTAGAGATACTACACATATGCTTTTCAGGAAGTGTCTTGGTATCAAGTACCTCTTTCTCTATTTCTCCGCGTCAGTGTGCTTTCTTGTGAATACTCAAAGAAAAACAATACGTTCTAAGGGGCATGTATTGACATTTTTTTGTTAGAACAAAGTACCAAGTACTGTAAGCAGACAACTTACTCTTCTACGACCCCTTGGGCATGAAGATGGAGATTGAACTCGAAAACGCACGTAAGGAACAGTTAGGAAGTTAGTGAGCTATAATGTATGTTATATGTTGTGTGCTGAAATTGAATTTTTGATGACATTTTTAGTTTTAATTTATCAAGGGATATTAGTTTTCTTCATACCAATGCAAAAGCAGTGAAATGGGAAAGATTATGAAAAACATAAAGTGTTCGTAGTACCAGTTCCTAATGATCTGAAAATGTAATCCCGGAAGTGAAAATGTTTTGATCTGTAGAATCGGTTTTCATAGTTGTCAAAAGTTTTACGAGCAAATATGGCACAATTTTATTGAATCTGAGATAACTAGTAGTAGGAAATGATATTCTATTTCCCTAATTGCATCTTTATTTACAGCTTAATTTATTGTGCTTCTACTTTCTATTCACCTCTTACATTACACAGAATGCAAAAGTTTTAGGGACGTATGTATATAATTCGATATGTACATTTTATATAAAGCTGTTGTACATATTTCAGTGTATTTTCCTATTTTACAATGTTTAGTTATGTATATTCTCCCATTCGTCAGACATTAGTACAAAGAAAATGTAGTGGTATTTTGAGGAAGGAAAACAACAAGATTTTATTTTTCTTTCTTACGATTAGCCCCATGCTACATGGCTATGAAAGCAAAGAAAAACGAGATGAGAAAAGGAGGAGTTTGTAGTATCCCATATCAGCCACCTCTATAGATGTCTGAAATACAAGAGTGCCGTCGGTTTCTCTTCATTCAATTGTTTTCTTGTGGTTCCTGTTTTTGCCTTGTCTTCGGCACTTTGTTATCTCTTTCCGAGAAAACTAAATACGTACATACGTACTACGTACGCTCTTCCTTAGAAATAATCGTCATCCTCAACAAGATGATTTTCTCTCTGACTGCTTAGTCTTTTTCAATAATACTGCTCATTCATGCATCCGCATACTTTCTCCTTGTTTTGGCTTGCGGTTCTTCTGCATTTGTTGCTTCCTTTTTAGATTACCTAGGCCAGATTTTCCAAGCTTGTGTACGTAATAATACCCTCCAACTGGAACTGACTATGTACGCAGTTGAGAGTTGAGACGCACTCCGTAAAGAGCATTGAGTATTTAGTTTCTATTTTGTCTCTCCCATCTCCAAATCCACAAAAACAACATATTATTAAGGCTTAAAGTATACGTATTTGTTATTTTCATATTACTTTTTGAATGCTTACAGTATGTCTGTAAAGTATTGCGCAACGCACAACGTTGTGGGCGGAAAATTGGAAACACGATGTCAAAACGAAGTGAAGACAGACGAAACGTTTGAACCTTTTATTTTACGTTGGTTCAACTTTCATGGTATCGCAAATGTTTATCGAATAATAACAATTCAGTAATTCAGTTCAAAACAGTAATAACAACTGACTTCAATTCAACTGAATAATAATTCAACTATGATTAACTTAAACTCAAAAAATAATCAAAGAATGTCACAAATATTGTTAGATACTTTAAAAAGTTTTTTTTTTGAAAAATCTTTGATTATAGAATTTCGTCAATAGCTCAGTTTAAATCATTTAAATTAAATTGTGTTATATATGTACAACACTTATTAAACCTAAGTGGAATAATGCATACTATTTAGTATGTATAATCTACCAAAATTTGCTATGTACCTATTTGCTCAAGTTAACTCGTTAAATTACCATCATACATACCTAAATAGCCATTGACTGAATATGATAAATTGCTGGTCGTTTATTTTAAGGACCGAGTGTACATCGTTGTTTACTTTGTTACATTGTTTCATTGTTGGAATGTGGGGATTTCGGATGATGAAAATCGGTCGGTGAAGAGGGTAATAAACGACTAAATTCGGTGCTTATCAAAAGTAGAATGTCTAAAAGGAGCAATAACCTTATTATATACAATGAGATCGAATTAGATAAAAGCAAGTAAACATCAATATCTTCTGGCTGTTCATTTACTCATGAATGACCATATTCTCAGGGCGGGCGACATGATGACGACGACACAATCTCTTATGCATACATATATACGTAACTGTACTAACGAATTTTGTTTAATAGAAATACACTTCAGTTCAAAAAGAACTTGTGCTGGAGTTCATTCTTCACTAAGTTTTGCTTGTAATTTCGGCTTCTTCTATTCTCAATATATGTATTTATAGTTAAGACGTAGGGCTGAAATTTTGAAAATTTTGGTAGTAATCGCATGATTGTATATTTTGCATTTACGAATAAAAGTCGTAAAAATTCATTGAATACTAATATCATAACATTTAGTTTAGCTACTAATTTGAAGAATATTTCTCTCGTAATCAACCTTGGCTTGAAAATATAGCAACGATGTAGGAATTAAAATGCAAGCAAGGGGCCCAAACACAAGACTCAACTCTTTAATTTTCTCAATTTTTCTCAAATCGATTAAGATGTGAAATAAAAATTCACTACTTTTTATCACTTAAAAGATTTAAATCAGACTGTATATCAAGTGCACATTATTTGAGTTTGTATGTTTAAAATAAACATGCATGGAAAGTTGGTTTTGTGGTCATGACTTGTTTTGTAGGTTACTTGCTGTATAACATTTTCTGGAAGACATGGGTTAGTGCGGCGCATATACTTAACCATCACTTGATATTGATACACAAGGTGTTCCCTTTTAGCATTGTATTGTAATCAAGGTTTCCATATATTGTACACTAATGTTTGTGACATGTAGAAATCCCAAAGCGTGAGTCTTCATTAATTAGTAAGTTTGGTGCTGAGCTGCTAATGATGTTGATGGCACAGGCACAAAGTGAGAGACATGGGTATGTATGTATGTATGTATATGTGTGGATGTGGTTAATCAGACAACTGCATTTATTTCTCCGCCAATCACAGAAGTGTTGTTTGAATAAGTTCAGCTAACAAACTGAATTTTCACCTTGTAGTGACGATGAAAGGCCAAAAACCACATATGCTTGCTAGCTTGAGGCAGAATTTAATAGAAACTCTTCATTTATAAAATGGATACCACATCACATCACATTCTCTCCTCTCAAGGACGTAACATGTATATCCACATCCACACCTACATACGTACAATGTGATGACTGAACTCAGTTTCATCCAAGCTCGTTTGTCAGTCTGCGCAACAATTTTAGCTGCAGTTTTCTCGAATGATCTGAGGAATAGGCTATGCAATTTTGTGGAAGTTTACTGACTAATAGATGTAATCTTGATGTACAACTTTCTCTTCAGATGCTGCCTTTCATATTGTTAGTTACATTTGACTAGACTTGCCAGACCCATGTACCTGTGTTGAAATGAAAGAGACATACAAAAACAGACAAAAGGAATGAATTAGACAAAGTACTTTTCCACTCTCCTTAGCATTGTTTTTTAAAGAAATTCTTTTCGTTGTTTAGCTCAGAGCAATGAAGCTCGGCAACCTTTACCATGTCTCATCACCAAAAAACCCACATCACATTTCTTGGGTTTTGACCTAGTATGCTCTCTCCTGCCTACTTGCTTACTTTTGTGTTCTAGGTATTCTGAACAACGTACATACATGCACACACGGCACCCTTGGGGAAAGTTTAAAACCAAGTGAAAGTGCTAGAGGAAAAAAAGGCAGAACACAAAGTAGTGTAAAACCGCATAGCAAAAATTTTACTGCTAAAATGTTGAAAAACGTTTGTAACATTGAGTGAAATTGAGTACACTTTAAATAAAAAAATATACTGTACAAAATGCCAAATAGAAATCAAGAACCTTGCCTTCTGTATTGCAATTTACATATCATGTAAGAATACAACATACAACTTATGAACATAACACTGTACACTGCACACCCACTCCTCCAATGTACCATGTAAATATATATATATATATATATAGATTGAGCACCCAGCATGTGGTATGTTTCTTTACAATTTTTATTTCACTTTTTCATGTCATGCATTTCACCACGTGCTGGGACGTTTAGCCCCTTTGTTTTTAGGACACGGGGAAATAAAACATGCTCTTTAAAATATTATCATAAGTGAAAGTAAAACTTCTTTGATCCGATTAAAGAGGCTCTCCACAGTCGAATAAAAATGTACATTAATAATGTATGCTATAATGCAGTTTGAGTTGTTCTTATGCTATATGTAGTGTGTATGTATTTGTTGGCATTTTTATGTTAATGCATGTATGAATATATAAGTAAAAGAAAGTATTCTCATTCAAAATTTCCGAAGTGAAATATTATGATGATCAAACTCTTTTGCTTTGAGTGAAATAATGCCTTTTCCTGTAGATTGAAGTTTTCCCGTACGTCAGAAATTTTTATGAATCATGTATCATATATCTATGTCCCATTTCATTTAATTAAATTGCAACTTTTTCCCGTGTTATTTTTAAGCTGAGAGTTTGTTAATTTTCTTGAAAGGAAATACTGATGGAAATATGTGTCGTTGTTGTATAAGTTATTGTATCACGTAATTTCAAAAAGGACATGTAGACATGCAAGCGTGTCTGATGCCAATAAGTATTTGCGTATTTTGTCATATGTCAGTAGATGTGAAACGTTGAATAAATGTCATTTATGACATCATGGAACTTCATTCATATATTTAAGAAAGCATATATGTATACTTACCTATAATAAAGCCTGCGACTCCACTGCAGGCATGTGTGGTTTATAGTTTGAATTTGGATAAAAATATGCAGTACTCAAAAGAAAATGTATGTCATATTTTCAGGATTTGCTAAATAATTTAAGGTATTGTCAAAATAGGGTCTTTCGTATAACGTACTCAGTCAAACCCTTTGAAAGCATTATATAAATAGCAATGCGTCGAATTTAGGTAAATATTTGACAGTCGCCAAGTCGCCGGTTATGGCTTTAGAAATGGCATGTCTGAGCAGCCAAGAGTCTTATCAAAGAAGCTAAACAAATCACTAAGGTAAACCTATTTAACTAAGTATCATTATTTACAAATTGTTGAAAAATTCAAACCTATCAGTTGGAAATAAAGTTTGTTACTTAGTTAGTATCATTAGGAAAAAAATATCATCCTATTCTTGCGAATAAGTTTTTAAATAGTTGACCTTTAATATCGAACAATGCAAATAATATTCCCAATATTGAATATGTATGTTGTTAAATAACAGGATTGTTTGCGCCAAGTTTTATTGAAATTTGTTGAATCATGATACATGTCAAATTTGTGACCTGCCTTTGGATCAAAGAGTTGAGATCAAATTAAATACTATAGGAGGTACTGGCTAACAAAATGTTCACCTTTGGCCTGATTTGATCCAAATTCAGTATGAATTTGCTTATGAAAATTGAATCAGGAGTTTGTAAGTTGAGCATCAGTAGACGGATAGATTTTTTCTGTGTTACACGCTCATTTTGTAAGTACCTTTAATCTGGCACTCAGCGACTCAACTGTCTGGCACAAAATACGAACTCAGTTCACTTCATTGGTCACATTATTGCTCAGTCTTTTTTTGTATTTGGATATATACATATATTTTAGATAGCAGCTTTTCAAGTAGATTGCAACTTTAAAAATACAAATATTAAAAATCTTGTTTGCTTTGTGTTATTTGAAATTTGCTTACAAACAAAATTATAGTGTAAATCGTAACACAGATTTGTGTTTACTTTGAATGAAATTTACAATAATAAAACGCATTTTCGCCTTCTTATATGTGTATATAGTGTACACTTCTTCTACAACAGGTATATATTTATGTAAATTACGGTGTGTCATAAAAGAGTGCACATTTAAATGGACTTGTTTTCATATCCCTTTTACGTCGCACATGTATATAGCTCTTCATAACAATGCATGTTATGTTACACACATATTATTTATGACAGATGAAATTTCAAGATGTGCTTAACTTCTTGCATAGGTATGTATGTGTTCTAAAGAGAAAACATAAATACATATTCACGACGCAGTATGTAATTTTAAGCGCTCGTTCTTTCATACATTTCGTGCCGTCGTCGCGCGAATCGTCTTACATGCAATTTGGTAATCCCACTGGAATCCATTTTATTTCCAAGTCTTGATACCATATACAGAATTAGAACGGAGATTAAAGAGAATTTTCTGTCTTGCATCTTGATTGTTGTTTTTTCTTAATGTTAGCTACAACTAACTTATGACTACATCTGCATATCCTGCCTTTTACCTATTTATTACTTTTGAAAAAAATTACAGTTACCACCTATGTTTGTATCAAATCTACATGTGAAATTCATATAAGTTACTTGAATACTTCAGGAGTACTATGTTAATACATTTGCAGTAGAAAGAAACAATACAGCATAGTGGTAAATGTGTTCTCATGTTTTTAACCGAAGCTAAA
>JAQFZH010003339.1:0-14040 GCA_034695485.1 Entomobrya nivalis | reverse complement strand
TTTGTCCACCCCCTCCACCCCCGAAGGTTGCTGTACTCAGAAAGTTTTGATCGGAAACCTCAAATAGTTCCATAATTGTTACTGCATAATTTACACGTTATTTATGCTAGTTGCCTTCCCAAAACAGTAATGTATGTTGTCGCTACAAAGTAAATGTAATTATGACTAATTTAGATGATTAAAACTTAAATTATTAATTAGTTTAATTATCTACAGTAAATTTAACACGGAGATACTTTTCAAAATTGAGTTTTAAATTTAGCGGTGTTGTCAATTGGATTAGAAGAGAAAGATGGGGCATTGTGAAAGAAAAGAATAAAGTAGTGTGTAATTTTGGGGAAGCCAATAAAAGCTTTGTAGGGAAAATAGCTGAAGTGGAAACCTGTCTGCCTGTTTTTGCATGCGCAGCAACCCAAACAACCTTGCTTGCTTTTTGGTAGATTGCATGGAAAAGGGGAAAATGACAAGTCAGCTGAAATCTGCTGGAGAACCCGGCTCCCTTCCATACCGTTGCATTGAGTACGACAAATAGTATACATTGTTAACTTAACTGTTTAAATATTTATGTATTTGTGTAGCAGTATTGCCTGTTAATTGAGTGGGGGAAATGGCATAATAGTTTGAGTTTGTTTTAAAATTTTAATGGGTTTTGTTTGTTGGAGATTAATATTTTAATATATGACCGTCAATACGGTGGTGTAGTTGGTTGAAATTGAGATTTAACTAAAATTAGTTTTAGTGTTGATCATTGTTGTTTACCTTTAAAGCGTGAGGGGTAGGGGGAGATTATCATGAGGCTGACATTACTTACTGATCTCGTGACTGCTTCAACTTTGCTACTTATATGTTTTCTAAGTTTATCATTAACTGTGGATGTGGTAGTTAGTGGCAAGCAAGGTTTGGGTATTGATGAGGCTACTGGAGATGGAGTGGATAAGAAAGCGGTTCTAACTAGACCAATGAATCAGGGCATCTATCAGTTTCAGGATGATGGATTCGTTCGTAAGTTGTCACTTTGCATTTTTGCACAAATTGAATTGTATTGATGTTTATGTAATTTGTAAAAACGATTGTTTTAAAATGTCGATTTAAACTTTTATTTATAGCCAAGTTGCCGCTCACAAGACTTCGAAGTGTTCATTCGGAGATGATAAGTACTTTAAGAGCTGTACAGGATTCTTCCAAGTTGCTTCGTTATTTGCTCAGTATTGGGAACACGGTTCAAGAGGTAAAAAAAAACTTTTTAACTGGTAATTTTCCCTGAAATTAATGTATCTTTGAATTATGTATAAAATACTAAATATTTGTGCTTATTTTAGGATGTCAAAGTCTTACGTCAAAAGTTCGATGATTCTGGGGTTGCAGATGCAAAAAAAATTAACAAAAAGACATTAAAAGCAGATGGTGCGTTAATTATATCTTCATCCGAAGTCAACAATTCCCTGAATTCCCCTGAAATTTCCGAGTTTAAATATTCTATTTTTTCCCATTTTATTACAGCATTCGTCTTCCTTTCTGGTCATGCTTCTTTAGTCAGTCATCTGGTCATGTACTTTCCTGATATTATGAGACGCCTATTCAAAAAGAATCCCGACTTTGAGGATAACGCCAAATGGGCAATTCGCTACACAGCAGAAGGGAAGCTTGTAAATGAGGAGAAAACTTTAGAAATTTTGAACTTGGTCAGTTGAAACTTCATATCTCATTCATCCATCAAAATTATGACCCAACCTAGAAAAGTAAATAGTGTTAAATAACCCATTATAATTTTTTATTCAGGCTCAACAAGAACTGGAAATGATTCCGAGAGATTCAGAATTTCATAATCCCTACCGACTCGAAAATTTGCTCAAACAAGACTCTCCTTCGCCTACCACCACAACCACGAAAAAACCGAGGAAGAAACTGCAACGAGGACCTAGGCTTACCGCTGGCGAATTATGAAGCTCCAAAAATAACATTGACAACCCAGCAAAAATCCTTTGATCTGACCTTAACCGTTTTTACGTGTTCTCTCTCTCTCTCTCTCTCTTCAATTTATACTTACCTTACCGTATTCACTCAAAACAAAAAGTCTGACAGACTGATATTTATTATGACTTCATTTTATCTTGTTGTTGTTTTCCGAACTACCTATTTTTATTCAATTTGTTCATATAGCTTTAAATCTTCTTATTTTTCTTGTGATTTTTTTTTACATAAATGTAGAATGTGCGCGTGCGTCATGTTACATACATATGTATGTGTAGAATGGCAACATTATGCAACTTAATATTGGACAAAAAGCGGAGGAACTGGAATAGTTTTAAGAAAATAGTATTTACTTAACCATTTCGTATAAATTGCAATGCAATTTTAAATATAGACTGTATGTATTATTATTTGCATATATAATATAATGTTATGCAGGAGGTTCTCAATTATTATATTATTTGAATAAAATAAATGTGCAGTGAATATAAAAATTGTTTATCGTCAATATTGAATTATTTTTGGGGATAAATCGGGGCGTATTGAGACATGCACTTAATTCTCTCTTTTTACAGTTATACCAGACATCAATGTAAAATGTTGAATGTGAGCTGACTAATTAAATGTCTAATGACAATTTTTTTTATCATAAAAACAATTACAAATACTAAATACATCGCAGCCAAGCCAACACTCTGCTAGTAAATGAAATCGCAGCAAAAGCATGTATTTCACTGATTGCAATTGACAACCAACCAAAAAGTATTCATTTATCTGAAAAGATTACACCGCACTCCTCCCACGCAATCACCCTTTTTACCAATCCATTTTCACCATTTGAATGTACATATATTTTTTTTTAGAAAACTAGATAGCACAACAGCATAACAACAAAAAATAATAATAAAATTAACGGTAGTACTGCGCTTGTTTTTCTATTTTATATTTTTACAGCTAAAAAAATTGTAATTGAATGCTCCCATTTAAAAAAAAAGTAGAAGAAGAAAGGGTTATTATGGGTGTACTTTACTACAAACGTTTGTACGTGCCCACCAATAAAAAAAATTTCAAAGGGTTAAAACTATTAAGGAATCTCAAGACAAGAGAGAGAGAGAGACATCATCATCATGTCACTTTGTTCATATATGTATCTATCTATCTACGAAACCATAAACGAAACGACGACGAAGCTATTGAAATAAAGACAAGTTTTGTATGTGCTTTAACTCAACTTTTGTGAGTGTGTGAAAATTTTACACGAAAAAGCGGAAATTCTTATCTCACCCTCTCCTCTCCTTGTCTATATTACCAAGTTTACTAGAAGAGAAGAGAAGACTCATTCGCAAATTATTACAGACAGAGAAGAATAGGATATGATTAAAATGTAGGAGCAAAAAGCAAGTACAAAGTAAGCATGCATTTTATATTAGGTAGCTTAACAAGCAACTCTACTCTGCTCTGTATGTAACCCTATGAATTGCATTGCAACGCGTACATTATACTTTTTGTACAATTTTCCAATAATAAACAAGCTAATTGTCTTTTTATTCATATCATATCATAAATTCAGTTAACACTAAAAAAAGGGTTGAGAATTAACTAGAATTGTTTTGTCGTTTTGTGTTGAAAAAAAATAAAAATTTAGTTTGCTACTTTTATAAGTTAAAAAATAATGCATACAAGCAAGGTAGATAACAATATATATGTTTTTGTTGTGTTTTTTTGTATATGTATGGTATACTCACAATTAAATTGGTAACGTTCATGTTTTTGTCGTTGTTGATTAGGTGTGTGTAGTTTTGTTCACGTTTCTTCGTTCGCAGCAAAAAAAATAGCAGAGCGAGTAGAAAAGACAGGTAGAAAATCCGGTGGTTTATGAGCAAACTGTAATCTAAGATTGCTTGTTTTGTTGCTTTTTTTTGCTGCTTAACCCTTTCTTTCGGCTTTTTATCCGATTTTCTCTTGTTTCATTTGTCATGTATGTATATGTATGTATGTAAGGATATGCAATGTTGTCTTTTCCGGTTTAAATTTCATGCTGTTTAATACAAGGTATTTAACTTTTTTTTAGTGTGTAAACCGTTTTAATTGGAGTGATTAGAAGGTAGTTAAAGTTGCTTCGTCTCGTTTTTTTTTATATTTGCCGTGCCGGTATGTATGAAATTCATGTCATGACATGGCTGTCAATCTGTTTTATTTGGAATGTACAAATCATGTTGAAATTTTAGCTCTTGCTGGCTTTTTTGAAATGTAAGTTTTTAAACAGTTTGTTACTTTAGTACATAACATATACATACATATACACCAAGTTAAAATAGGTTAAGGTCCCTGTCACAAGAAAATAAGGGGAGGATTTCTTTAAAAAGTACAATTGAATCAATTGTTAAAATAAATCAATCCTGTCAAAACGAAGATGTCGTATTAATTCTCAAAAATTTGACGTTTATTGTTGAAAATGTCGACGTTGCATTGCAAATTGCAATCCATTTTGCCGTCCAGATGTCATTTCTACATATTTATTTCGTCCCTCTATTTTTAAACATTATTTTTTTCGTCGAATAAAAAATTGGACATATTTCTTAACCTTTTTGACTATATTTAGGTTAAACGTTTATACATTATGAACAGTTTGATTTTTGAAGCGTGCAACCACAACCGAGTACATTCTTTTAATCTTGTTATCATTGAACAGATAAATAAAAACAATCAAGTTAGTATATATGACGCATGTACATTGCTAAAAACAATAGGTATTCCCTTTCCAGCAATTCGATTGCAGAAGACGCCTCTTATTTTAAACCAGACAATTTTATACATTCATCCTCCCCATCACCACATCACATCACATCATCATTCATCGTTTGTCATTCACTCATTCATATAAAGCCATTTACATAACAGATTGCTTGATTGCCACGAACTGTGTTCATCTCCCATCTCACTTCTTTAAAAAAACGATTTTTTTGGGGAATTTTGATTGACTTTTCAGTTGCGACACAGAGAGACAAGAGACACAGCCAAAAAAATACTATTCAAACATTCAAATTATTTATTAGTATTTATCTCAAACTTATTCTAAAAGATTGATAAATCCGCCTTGTCTTCTTTTTTTTACAACACCGCAAAAAAAATGGAATAAAGGAAAGGGAATTTATTGTCGTGGATTTGCATTTGTAATGATGCGAAATGATGATGAGAAGACAGGAAACATCAATGATTTGGGACTACAGATCCGGTTACCATTATCTCATTTCCGAGAAAGAGCGCTCTTCTATTTCTTGTCTTTTCAGTCATCTTTCATAATTTATAACTAGCAAAGAGAGAGAGGGACACATACACCACCACATATTCAAGGAACAACCATAACATATAACACGCATTCATTACAGGTATCAGGTATTGAATTGAGGACAATTCATAACAAAACACAGAGATTTTTTTAAATAATACAGAAATTCTAAAAAATGAAACCTATATTCCAACTATTCTTGATGCATAACAACTTGCATTTAAATAAATTATTTTGTATGGTAAAAAAACAGTGTTTTTAATGCAAAATAAATTCTGCGAAAATTGTGATTAGTTTGTAGAAGTGAGATATGTATATTTTTGGTGGGCGGACCGGATGACCTCGTACCCAAATTGTGGGTGTATGTACGTTCGGTAACCTCATATTTATTACCTTCATTATTTGATTGGCAATGAAAACAATACAGAGTGTGTAATATGCCTATTGATTTATTTTATTTTATTCAACTTTTCAAATCAGAAAGTTAGAAAATATTTTTTTACAATTTATTAGTAGGCTAAAAAAAATCCCACATATTTAATTTTCCTACACATATTTTTTTGATTAAAAAGGATTATTGAGCCTGCGCGAAATGAATAGGCCTTTGGTAGTGTAATTTGTGTGTGTTCTTTTGCATTAATTAGTATTTGAGTTGACTTTAACTACTTTATTTTTGTAGTCATCTAATCTTGTTCATAATATTCTCTGTTTCACAAAGCTTCCTGTTCCCTTGACACTTCGCCTCAAATCACACATACATTATTTAGTTTACAAACAAGTGTGTGTATACAGTCTTATTTATTGTATGTGTCTGAGTATCAACAATGATGTTAATAATGGGCAAACAATGAAAACAAACTGTGAAGTTGAAAACATTTTTTTTACAGGGGAAAAAATGTGCAAATGTAAGTAATTGCGATTGCGAGCTCCCGGGGTACTTTAAGGTTTAAAAAAAATACAAATTTATACAGTTTTAAGGTACAAAGTAGGCATATTCATTAGTTCAGTCAGTCTGACACTTTGTTTCAAATGCATTTTAACTGTGATTATTGTTTACCATATTTATTTTTTTCTTCTCAAAATAGAAAAGTGAACTAAAATATAAATCTTTTTTTTTACATTTAAAAAAAAATGAGTGACTTGTTTTGTCGCTCTCCCCGCTCATATTCTATTTATCATCAAGAGTGATCAACACAATTTATTTATTTTTATTTTTTCAGGTCGGTTCATTGAAACTTTGAAACATTTTCTGATATGCTTGATGACTGTGATGACGATGTTGATAATAGTAAATGATAATAAAAATAGCTGTATATTAAAAATAGCCATGTATGTATGTATGCTATTCCAAATACTCCCCCGCATTACATACATTGCATTGCACTAGTTCAAAAATAATAGAGTGCAAATTCAGGTTTCTTCTAGCAAACAACACACACACCTGAATTATATAGATAATCAGTAGGGTAATAATTACTAAACTACTACAAAACGCGGATTTATATTGCAAACACGATCCTCATTCACTGAGGACGGTTATGGGAACCAAGAGGTAATGAAGAAGGTGCCGCTAAAGGTCCTCTGCCTTGTCTTGCGCATATGCCTTTTTTCTTGAGTACAGTGCCTTTTTGTCCCCCATTTCATCTAACCAACCAAACAACATTCTTATATATTTTTTAAACATTATTTTAAGCCAGGTTTTCATTTCAGGAAAAAAATATTGTAATTTTTTAATTATAAATTAGCACCAAAGTACTGTCAGTGGTAAAATTAGTTTTGTATTCAAGTTCATTGTTTGTACTTGACTAACATTTATTGTTTTCTCATTTAATTTTTTTAAGATGTATACGACTTTTCTTCATAAAGTTATGACAAGTTTTGCATGCAAAATAAAAAAAAAAGATGAGTAAGTGATTACGATGAGTATGAAAATGCCAATTACAAGTATGTAGTTGTCTCGAATGTCAATGTTTTCCTGAAATTGACAGTACGCAGTTTTATTACAGAGGAGTCGAGTAGGAGGATGTGGTTCACTTAACTTGTAATATGATTATTAATAGTGTTCGCATTTCTCTTGAAATCAAACGACGAAAAATAATACTACTAATAAAAAAAGGTATCATCAAGATTGATGAAAAATAGGCGAGCAAAGGCGCAACTTAGAGATATATGAGGCATTATTGTGTAGGTAGCTTATACGACGAAGAAGAATCGGACCGGAAGTCAAGTAGCTTTTGTAGGAAAAGAATGGGAACCCGTGTGGCTCTTGAGTTCTTCGTGTGTTATATGAATATGAGTAGGTTTTTTACACACAAGGAGCGGATGCGCTCTTTTGATGGTTCACACATCATCATTATCAAAAAATAATCGCGATACAAACATACTCATACACACACACACACAAACAACAGTATATAAGTATACAAAGAAGAGCAACAAAAAAAAGTGCCATAAAAACTGGCTCAACTCAACTCAGGTCACATTTTATGAGAGTTTGTGTCTATTTCAAAAAAGTAAAAAATATGTATCAGAGTCCATCGTCATTAAAGTCGAAGAAGAAGAAGAACCGCAATAATGCCAAACTAAACTGCCTATTTTACATGAAAAGGAGGAGGATGTTGTTTGATAGGGGGCCCCATGGGAAAAAAATTGTAATATCATTTTAAAATATATATAAAATCGGCTACCTGCTTTCCTTTTAAAGTGTAACACACTCACAATTTTACAATGCTGTTATGTTATTTTAGAGAAAAAATTTTGAAATAAAGAAAGAAGAAGAAAAAAAAATTCATGATCAGTTAACATGTAAAATATGTATTTGTACAAAAAATAAAATGATGAGGTGAAGTGGTGGACGGACGGTGAGAATTCGTAAACTTTTTTTTAAAGGTAGTTTGGGTGGGAGTTTAGAGTAAGAATGTTGTCGTAAGAAAGAAGAAGTATCGCGATGGCTATCGGAAATGACGATGAGGTGATGGTAGTATGCATGGTGCGGGGGAGGATGAGAAATGCCAATGGATGATGGTATGAGGTATGGTAGTGGTGGTGTGATGATGATGATGATGATGATGATGACAGGAAAAGGAACAGCAAAACCGGCCCAACATGTCTTTAATTTTTTTTTCGTTTCAAAAAAACTATTTATTTTACAGGCTTAAAAACCAAAAATGTTTTTGTGACTCGAAAAAAGCAAGTAGTGTGGGAACATAATGTACTTACGTAGTTTGGACGTGGAAACAATTAATTTTTTGGGTAGTAAATCGAGTTGATAATAATATGTTCATTTTTGTGCAATAAATAGCTTTGCTAGGGGTAGTCCATTTAAACGGGGAAAAAATACAAGGAAAAGAAATAAAAATGTGAGAAGAACTTTTAAAGTGAAGTGAACCGAAAAAAAACCAGGTTTTGACCTCTTGTTAATTTTTTTTCTAAAACAAAGTTAAAATGATGAAAATATTCTTCTTTTTTTAAATAATTTGAAACTCATGCAGTAATTTTTCGGAAATATAATTGACATAATTGCCAAAAAAATAAAAACTGCAGAAGTGGTAAACAGGATAATGATAATTCATAATTGGGCCTATTTATAAACACATTCAATATTTCTTGACGCCTTCCGCCCTCTCATTTCACCACTTGTTTTACACCTAAAAGTCAAGCCAAAGAAGGATAAAATTGCACATGGACATGATGCAACTGATGCGAGATGCAAGCAATACACAATTTGCTATTATGTACCGTATACAAATTTATCGACAAAAAAGGCAACAAATTTTTCAAGCGACAAAACTCAAAAAAGAAGTCTGAAGCAAGAAAATGTGAATTGAATAGTGAAGTTTGTAAGTAAACATGATTTCCATTTTTATCTGATCAAGGGCAACAATTGTCCGGATATGGGGAGATGGGTTGTGATGCGATGTGATGGTGGGAAAATTGGCAATTTTCAGCAAAAATCCCAACTCACAATATTATTATTGTACAGATACTTGTATCTCAAAAAAACACATCAAAAAAATATTCTTAGACCAGACCATTTTCTTAGTAATGCTGTTTCTTGTTGTTGTCTGTATTTTGTATGCTGCTGTTATATATTTTAATTGTTAGAGTAACCAAAGTAGATAATATTTTTTGATATTAAAATATTCACCTCCACCATCACCATCATCATCATCACATCAGCCCAGCAACATAACATCACCAAAATATATATAAGTACGAAAATTTTATATGCTCCCATCCCATCATGTCTCCACTTAATTTCCAAGATAAAAAAATGTATCCCACATAAAAATTCTTTTTAAAAATATACAAAAAAATAATTATGCAGAGTGCTACTACTCGCTTATCATCATTTTTACAAAACATAAAACATAATACACACACTTGTTCTTCTTCTTTTTTTATGAGATCCCATCAATCCCAAGCTTTTTCGCTTTCTGGAGCAACTTTTTTGGCAATTTCGCAGAGAGAACCACTATCTTACCTTATCACCTTTTCCCATCTCTACAGCAATACAAGCCCATCATCATCATCATCAACAACAACGTTCGTCCAAGTCAACTCGCTCAAGCAGCAGCAGAGAGAGCAGCAGACAACATTAAAAAACAAGATATTACGAAATTTTTTTTGGAAAGAGCGGAAATGAAGCGGCCGAGTTTTTCGGCAACTTCTTCTTCTTCTTCTCACACCATTTATTATACGATGCATTAAATACTACAACAACTTACAACAAAATTATGTATGTAGATATCTAGTGCATAATATTATTTTTACACCCATCATATCATCCATCCATCCTATTATATATTTTGAAGAAGTTCTCAAAAATAGAAGAAGAAAAAAGGAACATGAAATCGTAATGAGGTGACTATTATGTAAGTTTTTCGTACAGAGCTCGTTTTTAGTTTTTACTGCTGCGTGTACTGAAATCTTAATTTCTGTGCGAATCTAAAATTCTCACCTTGTCTTGTTTTAAAATAGGTGTACATGTTGTTTCTTTATTTTTGTTATATGTGTTGTGTGATGATGTGAGTGAGTGGTGAGTACTGAGAGAGAGTTGCACAAAAGCGGATGGAACTCTACATAATCATATCATGATGATGATGACGATGATATGTATATACATACATATAACACGTTTTAGTCTCTTCTTGTGATGCCCACCATTTTTCGTAACGGGTAGAGTTCCTGCCTCATCATTTTTCGCGTGTGACCGGATAAAAAACACAAAAAAAACATTTTTTGAAAAAAAATGTCTATAAATTTATGTGTGCTCATTGCTCATCATTGTCCATCCGTCCGTAAAAGTAACCAAACAAGTAATCCGGTTTTTCTGAGTAAATTTTTTGTATGTACTCCTTATTTTGTCAGTGCGCAAAAATATGTAGAAATACTTTATTTTTGATGAAGGATGATACATTTTATTTGGAGTTGCCCTTTTTTCCACCAACTTTTATATTCCCACAGAAGCAAAAAGCTATGCCAATGCCATGCCACCACCGTCGTCGTCGTTGTCGTTGTATTCGTCGTAGCATTATTGCATTACACCAACTAAAAATATTTATTGTTAAATTACTTAGCTATGATTGTTGTTATTATTATGCAAAACTTATAAACTCTGTTTTATAACTGTTTTGTTGGGAGTTGGGAGCCTGCTCTTTTTTAATACAGAAGCATTTCAAGTAATTTTCAATTCCTCCCTCTCAAATAAATTTAAATGTTCAATTTGACTACACACACAAATTCTTTCCCATCATTTGACTAATATTACTAACAACAGCTATCATCATATCATATCACAAGTTATATATTTTTTTGACAAGTGACCATTATTAGTACCAGAACTACTGCAACCATAATAAATACAGTAGTTAGTTAGTAATAGTATCAAAAGTCAGTCAAGTCAAGTGTGTATTCAGTATAACAACCTTATTCTTAATTTTTTTTGAAACTTTCAAATATGTAGACAAGGAACAGGAATAAGGTTTTAAATATAAATTGATTGTTGGTTGGCAGGACTACATATTTTTTTAAAGAGGGAAAAAAGGTCGGTGAACCTCGTGTGAAAATTTAATTTTTTGAAATACAAAATAAAGAAGATATTATGGAGTGGATAGGGGCTTTGGAGTAGTCGATGGACCAGGTAAACTATAACTAGCATTCATGATGATGATATGATCATAGTGATAAGCGTATAAGCTCAAAAGAAGAAAGGGACTCTCAAGTAAAAAGAGATATGAATTGACCTTCCTTTTGTTTTGTCGGTGCGGTAGTAGTGCTGTTGCGTGCTCCGCTCTTGTAACTTTCATACTGACACATTACACACACGACGGGACCTACGGAACCCTCTCTCTCTAACTGATGAGGTGAGATGAATGGCAGGCAGGCCAAAGTCAAGTAAAAGAAAGACACACCAAAGCTGGTCGCTGTGTGTATATATATTTTTTGTAGACTTTCATTCGGGCTATTTTACATTTGGACTTTTAAATTATTTTTAACGTTACTCACCTCACCTCTCTGAGTTTATATTTGAGTTTTGCTCTTTGGTCGCTGCGCTGAAGCTAGCAAGTTCTGGGCCACCTTCATTATCGTCATTATTATTATTCAGAGTTATTCTGAGAGGGAGTATGTAGTAAGTTTGTAAGTAGTATGCAAACAGGTGTACTAACATTATAAAATATTTATTGTTGAGCAGCGGGGGTGGCGAAGGTGGTCGTCGTAGTAGAAAAATTCGTACCTACACGACTTGCAGTCCGAGAGACATAATGAAAGAGAGGTGCAGACACTGAGGCACACAGAGAGAGAATCTGGGAATCTCTGAGAGAGTTGACGGAACGTTTTCTCTGTCAGTCCAACTGCGTCTTTTGTACAAAAAACATTGTGAAACAGATTTGCTCATATTTTTAGCGCAACTACAAATTTTTGCTTATTCGCCTAAAAATAAAACAGTTCACTTCGCCTGCTCTGGATGCCAATTTTTTCTTTACGTTTAGACATATAACCAAGACGAACTTGGAATATAAAAAAAATCAAGGTCTGTCTAGTCTCCAGGGCCTCATCAGTATACTTTATTTTGTGTGTTAGTGTGGTCTGGTGGTAGTCATTTTTATTTCACCTGGAAAAGTTTGCTCAACTCCAGAAGAAAAAAAAACTTTAAAAAAATATATTTATTTTTTAAATCGTGAAAGTTGGAGAGATAACTTTACTAAACAAATTTATTTGTTACTTTTTCATCACAACAACCATGGTGACCTGGACGCTCGTCTTAAATTATTTTGTGCAGTGGACCGTTTAACGTGGAAACATACTTATTTCTTAGTCTTCTTGGCATTATGAAATAAATTTCTTGTTTATTTTTTAAAAACTATTTAATTCTGTGAGAAAACAAGTGAACAAGGAAGAAAAAACGTTTAAAAACTGTAATTAAAACATTCATCATCATTTCATTATCTGCCGGATACATTATTGCCCATTTTGATATCCCCGTTATTTTGGGGATCATTGTCATCAGTCAAGCTGGCGTCCATGGGTAAGTACAAAAAAATATTTAGCCTAAATACAAACCTAATTATAATTAATTAGCATATAAAAATCAAAACAAATACAAGAATAACTTCCCCACCTGTCACACAACCTGTTTCACAAACACACATTCATGAAAAAATGAGCTAGAAAGAGATTTTTGGGATACTCTCAAATCGCCCCATACAATCCATCCATATACCGTGTTTTATAGCTTTGTACACTGGTGGATTGCATGCAACTTTGACTGACATGCAAAGCTCTTCTTCTCCTTTTCCCTCAACAAAATACTCCACTGCACTGCACTTGTTGCACTTTGTTCTCTCTCCCAAAAAAATATATATGTATCATTCACCGGCCGCCTCCTAATCAACATGCTTTATATTTATCATTCATACATCATTACATGTTTGCATGCCAATGTAACATTTTTTGACATGTGTTCACTTTCATTCATTTTCCCTCTAATCAGTCACTACACTTTTTCGGCCGTGCTGCTCTGCTCCTCCGCTACAGCATATATCACCACCGCCTGATAATAATATTGATAACGATCATACTATAATAACTTGTTCATATCGTTTTAAAGACTTTGGACATTTGTCACTCGATTAACAACAGACCATATATATATACCACCACCACCACCACCAGAATTTAACAAACTAAGCCCATGATGACTAACATAAGATGATTTTTAGTTTACCCGGTTTTTTGGATAACAAACCTGTTGAAATGCAATTTTACGCACAACACACCACCAAAAAATAATCCCCCCTTCATGGTATTTTTCCTCTAAAAAAATAATTTTGCGCTGCTAATTACTTGACCTCGTGTGTGTCTCTCTGTTCTGTATCTGGTATGTTTACTACAAGGGAATTTCTATTCATTTAATATGCCCGCAAGCTACAAACATACACAAACTTACATAAACACACGTACAAAAGACATGCACATGTATGACATTTTTTCCCCTGGAGATGTCTGGAAAAGCTACCAAAAAATGTCCTTATTCATACTCATGTATCTTTTTTTTGGAGAACCGTCTAATTAATTATCAATGTCTTTTTAAGCTGATTATAATGATAAGATATGTGAAATGTCATCATGTGTGTGTGAGTGTGTGCGTGAGTGTATGGGAATGCATATATGTACATTGTATAATCTATGTATTTTGTGCGAATATTATGGAAAAAGGTAGAATCATGTCACTTGGTTCTCCCATGATCATGGTCAATAATGTCGTCATGTCTTGTCTT
>JAQFZH010003338.1:0-14041 GCA_034695485.1 Entomobrya nivalis | reverse complement strand
TTTATAGTTTAAATGCAAGAATAAAACTGCTTATAAAATTGGGGAAAAATTCCGTTTGGGTTTAAATTCATTTTGGGCAATAATTACATTGGGGAAGAATTCCGTTTGGGATTCTTTGATTTTGGGATTCTATTTTTGAGATTTTTTCCGATCACCGTTACAAGTCACGCTCAATACTCTGCAGTAAATGTTTTAAGAACGAATGCAACAATAATGCAAGTGAATGTTTTGGAGCCATTTGGCTGAAGTTGAGACGTTTTAGGCCGACTTGAGGCCTAATGAAACATCTTTCGAATCCAAGTATTGTAACCATTTTCTACTTTGCCAGCAGTATAAATCGAATCTAAGCGGACCAATCAAGTCAAATTTTTAATATTATAAAAGTGATGGCAGCGTTTTTGCAAATTACTAGTAAAACCCATAGTAAAATTCTGATGATTTAACTATTTGCATTCCAACAAGTGAAAAAACAGGTTTGTCAGCCAATCCCATTGAATATTCTCCGTTACAGAATGTACTATTTGGAAATATTATCTGCAACACTATGGAATCAATGGCATGCCCCATTCGCCAGTTGGTCAAGTACCGTTCCTTGGTATTTAATTTAATACATGTATTCTGATTTCGATGCCTGCACTGGGGTATTCCTAAAACCAGCCATGAAAGAGGAATTAGTCTCGATAGTTTGACATTTGGTTGACCTAAGTATTTTTGCATGTAATGATAAGTCGTCAAAGTAAGTAAACAACCACAGGATTTAGATGAGCGCACGACACAATTCTCTTGCAACTCTAGTTTCAACGAATCGGGGTTAATGCTCAGCTTATTCATTAAATTTTCTATTTTCCAATCATGAATTTCAAGTGTTGATTTAACGGTAAACTCATTACTTTCCCTATTAAGTCTTCCTACCTGAACGACAAACTTTAATGCTTGATATTGGTTCCAATGTGTCTTACGTATGTGGTCAAAATCTAACGCAAATAACAAATCCAGTGGAAATTCCAATTCTTCAGATTGTACAACCAACGCATATTTTGGAAATGTGGTACTCAAGGATTCACTACCAATGGGGTAGTGGCCTGGTATCAATCTCTGGCCCTGACGCCCGAGTAAATACAGCACATCGTCAGGTATCCAACCATGGAGTGTAATTTTGCCGTCCATTCTCCATATTTCCTTGCACTTTGGCGGACTTACATAGACTAGAGCATAGCAACCACAAGATTTGGAGAAAATACAGAAAGTGATGCCTATCCAGCTTGTATTCCACTAGGAAACGTATTGTCACCTGGTCCTTGCATATGGAATAAAAAATAAGTATAAATAATTCCAATTTAAACGAGATTTTTTTATATGCTAAACAAATTATACTAACTTTTAGTGGCTCCAGTTCATATATGCTGTCAGTTATTCCATTTAGGGAACTCATTTCCAATTTTGCAGCTAAAATTGTAAACGTGCACTTTTCAAAATTTGACAGACTCTATCTACGACAACAACAAAGTATTTGGCAGCAAATGACTTTTGACAAAGCATGGCAGAAATTGAACGAGGCAGAGAAATGCGTTGACGATTTCCATGTTAGTTCTATTTTTGTCAGGAAAGATTTTCAATTCTAGTCAGCGGTTGTTCACGATGAACTAGTAATGAGAACTTAATATTTTCTAATTTATTATCAGGTTTTACATCTATTGTGCAATACAAACCTTACGCGGATGGAACTAGATTGACTCAGCGAAACCAAGGATTTTAAAATAAAATGTTTAGTTTTTTATAATTTCATTGAGTTGGTTAATGTATTAAAATGTATAATATTCTCTAATTGACAAACTTACAACAGATGGCTAATTATGTTGCTAATATATTCGGCTCTACCATTGTTAGGTTTTAGTTAATTTAAACAGGTTTCTTTTCCAGAAATACTCTATACAAAGTTTCTTCTACCACATATTAGCAAATTGAAAAGCAGTTTTGTCATCTAACTAAGAATTGACCAAGCTAAAAATGCACTTTAATTCTCCTTTGTTATTAGAATATTTCGCTTTTTAACTTAGCACGTCTATATTACAACTAGTGCCAGTTATATGTTTTGAGAAACAGCTTTAGAAATTACCTGGAAATAGTGATAAGTAAAATATAAGTTCGACGTGTTCCTTAGTTTTATGATTTTTGGTTCTACAGTGTGTTAGCTTTGAGGAGCCTGCAACAACTAAATGACTCGAGATTAATTTGTCGTCCTATCTACACATTATTGGTTCCTACTTCCTAGAACCTGTTAAACAGATATTTTGATGTAACTACTTGGGTACTTGGTATGTGCTCATGATATATTATGGATGCATCGGGTCCGTATTTGTCCAAGCAAATATATATATTTTATTTGCATTTTATCCATTATAAATGCTAACATATGCAAGCAAACCTTATTTAACATGTACACTCCACAAGTAGGGCACAGGTTATCTAATTGAATTTAATTAAAAAGGTAAAGTAACTAAACTTCCGTGTTAATATAACAAAAGCGAGTCTACTCAGTAGTATCAATTATGTTCATTTATAGTCTATTGGTTTTGAACTTCCGTATAATTAAACAAGGCGAGATTTTCTAAGTGCCGTGCATTTTCGATTAAGTTAAAAACAAGTTCTTCCGCATCATCCCCATTATTTCCTGATCTAATAAATTGTGGGTACTACTGGCGGCTAATTTAATAAGCAGAGCGAAAATTAATAATTTATTAAGATAAATGCTAAGTAATCATATTCTTCACTGAAGCATTAACACACCTCTATTTCCCATATAAGCCAATTTCCACATAGTTGTATGTTGTCGGACAGTTGCAGCTTATGGCACATCAAGATGTTTCCTTGTACGCTTAACTTCCTGATTAACCGATGTATGATACATACCACTTTGCTTATATGAATACATGGTTTGGAATTAAAAAACGGAACTACTAAATACATCGCCATTAGAACATCCCAAATTACGTTGTGGATAATACTAACTGACGTCATCACTTTATGGTCCATACATTTTAAAGACACATTGAATATTCAATTCTATGGTATAAGTATACTTTGGGAAGTTCAGGATGGACAAAATTTCAAAAAGAAGAAACATTACATTACAAAATATCAAATATTATCAAAAATCATTCATACTGCAAAAAACGTATTTGCTATTGGGCAACACGAAGCATATTTGAACATTAAGTATCTTATAGTAATTCACCACTACAATTTAGTAAGGTAGTAACTTATTTATGATCTTTAGTAGGCTCTAGGCTTTTCTACCGTTTCTGTAGAATCCTTGATTAAGTTATTGAACGAAAAATTACTATTTGCATCCATACGTGTAGAAAATGCAAGTTTAGGTAAGAAATATATTGGCGTTTTAGTAATTCATATTAAAAAATATTACTATGAAAATCATTGCCAGTTTGTCTTTTCGGAAATCTTTTTAACTTTGATTGGTTTCTTTGAAATAGAGTTAGATTAGTCTTAATTACGTTAAAACGTTCCGGGTTAAAAGTTTTCATTCCGGTTTGACTGTGAGGCAACCATCAAACCAATACCATGCTATCAAGGTTTAATATTCAATACTTTAACCCAAAGGAAATAAACATTTTCACAAAATCAAACCATGAAAGTGAGGAGCATAAATAAGCTGATACCCGATATATTACTGCTCCTGCAATATATTTATCTTTACAAGGCCGCCACAGTGCAAACAAACCTAGAAAACTTACGAATTTGGAAATACTCATGGAATTATATTCATACCGTATACCGGTGTAGTAGTAGGACCCTATTCGACATAAATGATGTTCATGTATTGGCCACCACATATCCACAATATGCTGTTGGTGTGCCAAAGAACAAGTCGAGTTTCTCATGAGCTTGGTGTTTTCACTAGACTTTGAAAATTTGAATATGAATCATCCATTTCAATACCTGGCATTTAAGATAATTAAGATAGATACGCACTTTAGCTTTCAAATTGTAATAATGAAGGTATTCTGTGGAGTATTGCACTTGTAAATTTGCATCAATATTGAAAAATAAATTAAATTTAAAACTTGATCGTCAATTTAGCTACGAACGGCAGTAGTTTGCAGTAGTAAGGAAATGCTAATGTCGGTATACAAAACGAAAGTTAAAAAAAATTACCTGCAAATATGGGAGACGGTTTTACTAGGAAAATTAGATTGGAAAATCAGAACCGGAATTAGAAAATTGTTCTATGATTGGGTAAAGTGTTGGAATAATTAGAATGGCACTCGGACGGTAGCAAGGAATGCGAATTCTGTTAAAGGTTCAGTAATGTTACTATTTTACTATTTGGTGAATTAAATTTAATTGATGCTGCCATAATTGTTTTTATATTAGTCTATTCAGATTCAACTTACACCTAAATATCATCAGATTTTGACGATGAACAAATTTTTGAGGTTTCCAGGTTTGGTTGAATACAATTTTTGTATATCAGTTGTATAAGACACATGCACGTGCAGTTTCGCAGCCATGTATACGATAGCTATAACGATGTTAATACCTTGTTGTGGATTTGGGTTTAAGTAACAAAGAAGAATAAATGCCAACTGTTTCTTTGTATTGTTTCTTATGCTTTTAAGGATTATAGAAAACAGTCTGGTTAATTTTATGTATTATTTACTACCGTTTTAATGTACAATACAACAATAGCCAATTTAGCACTCAATTCATTAAACTAATTTCCTTAGTTTAATAGATACAAATTCACGAGCAAGTAGTTATATGCAACCAAAATAATAATACCTAGACTCCTCGCATGCTTTGTGTCAACTCAAAACTGAACATAGTCATAAAGCAAGTCTACAATTTAATTTTATAACAAAAATGTATTTTAGATTGCTAGCGATTTTGTATTCTTCGTTAGGAATTCTAGCAATAGTGATACAACTATTTGTGTCGGTGCACGTAAGCTATACCAGTTTTTTAAATATTCAAATCGTGAATACAAATATTTACTGTTTAATTTATACAACGTTATATTTGTACCTATCAGGCACACGAGCCCGACTGTTATCCTCTAGGAGATAAAGAGGAACCACAATATTTAATAGGATATGGCTTCCTAATGCAAAAGGAGAACAAGGATGGAACTCATCCAAATACGGGAGAGAGCGTACCCATTCGAGTTTGTGGCTATGAACGTTCCTGGACTGCAAGAGGAGATTTAGTTAGTTTTACTACGACGTATCTTGGAGTTGACACAATCTCCAACAAGTCGTCATGCTTAAACGCAGTATATTTCAAGATAAGTTCCGCTGCAGCATTGCCAAGTTATGATGCAAGGGAAACACTATACTGTAGAGAAGAAGTGGCTAAAAGTCGAATCGAGTTGGTTACATCAGGTGGCAAAGAAAAGGAAGTACTTCAAGGTCAATACTGGATTTACGCTACAAAACCAGAACTAAGAAAAGCTGCTACAGAGGAATACCCTATTGTGCAGTCGTATGTCGATAGATTTATATCAGGATGTTTGGAACTGGAGGCGAAGCATAAATTGGATGGATTTGCGGATGAATGTGTGCAGTCGACAAGTGGATGGAATAGCCCATGGGTAAATGATAGAATTTACCCGAGAAGACCATTTTTATATCAACATATGGCTGGTGAAATAGACGGACTTTTAAATAGAACTGTGCATGAGGCGTTTAAGAAAATTGTAATTGAAGGTTGATTTGAAAGAATAAATCCAGATATTGAAGAAATAACCTTTTTTAATTTTATCGGTTGTTAAATTTAAAACTGGATAATGTGAATATATTATAAAAACAAGCTTAGAATAAAGATAAGTAGATTTAGTGACAATTTTTTTGCTTATTATATGCGGCAGTTAGTCAATTTGATTTGATATATCCTTAGTAAACAAATGTATTTGATTGATTCCCATAAGCATATTAGAAATATTAAAAGTATTAGAAATACATTACGATTTTTAAAATTAGCCTTTCCATCTTCAGAGGATTGTCATGTATTCGTGTTAAGTGAGCTGCTCTAATGCTGGGATATTTTACTTGAAAGTAATTTTGTTAATTAGACGTTTTGTCAAAAACAACACACTTTGGTATGGTATATTATTACTTCAATTAATTAGTTTTATTTGAGTACCTAACATGTAAAGCTTTGGTTAAATACTTCCACTGTTCTTAAATATAAGGCTTAATGTTTTCAAAAGCTATTATAATAGTGTAAAAATGTTCATAAAATTTTTATTTCAAAATATTGTTTATGTTCCTACTCCTGGTCTACTTTATTCAGATCCCTTGCAACTCGGCTTTACTTTAATAACTGTGCATTTTGTAAGCTGGCTTGTCAGAGCTTTACCAGGTTTACATTTGATGCATTTTTTAAATTGTCGATAAAGTAACAGTGGAGACCTTAGCATTATCTTTAAAATGGTTTTCAAATCAATCATTTTTACCATACTGTAAATACGCTCAATAAGAATTATAGAAATTGATACAGCAATTCCACCTAAAAACAAGTAAAATATGGTCTGTATATTCGAATACAAATCTAAAGGCTTCACCGGTTCGTACTCGGTTTGAACCTTACTTCTAGTATACTTTAATCTGATACCAGAGTATGTCTGTCGATTATAAAACCATTCAATTTGATGATAGATCCCGTTTTCCAAAAGCTGTTTCAAAATATTTGGTAACTTGGATCCTCTTGGATTATCAAACTGCCAAGTAACAAAATCCCTAAACAAACTTTGATTTCCCTTAAAAAACGTTTCGTAGTGGTAATGCCTCGAGAGATATTCGAAATGAGTATCAATTTTATGTTCATCGTCCACATATATTGCTTTGTTTGTACAATTTGTAATTTCTCTTTCAATTGCTATATCCCAATTTCCCGAATAAATACCTTGATCTGGTTTAGGAATAGAGTATATGTCTTGTTGGTACAAATCAATCAAGAGTTTCCACGATTTCCAAAATTTATATTTTAATTCACTCTTCCAATCCATTGTTGAAAACAACACATTATTGTATTCTATGCTCGCTTTCTCCACTTCCAACGAAAATGACATCATGCTGTGATGTTTCAAAAATATAGTACCATCTTCCTTCCACTCCAATTCTCCTGATCTATTAAAGTCTTTCCAATCTACAGACAAATCTGTGGACGGCGAAGAGTAAATTGCAAATTTTATCAAATTAAGCTTTTTGTTAAGCCAATCTCCAGTAAGTTTTTCAGGATTCCATAAATCAGTATCTTTATCAACCAAATCGTGAAAACTTTTTAAACTATATTTTTCCTTTGGTGCCGTAACTCCTGTTATCGCAATTCCTTTATAAGCATTTGTAAATATACAGGACAGGAGTAACCACAAGCCTATCACTGACTTTAACGTTTGAACTTTAAAGATGTAATCGGGAACACCGTAAGCATATTCCATAAGTGTTGAGTACGCAAATATGAAAGCATTAAAGTCTGATTTATTAAGCTTTCTAACTATAAGTGTCAAGTGGATAAACACTGCAAAACATAGCAAATACACTACTAATGCAAACCAAAGTTCGTATTGAAAGGGCTCCAGATAAAACTTCCAAGACTGATAGTTGTAGTGGTAACACGTTAAGAAATTGTATCCATATTGGCGAACTGGTATGTTAAAAAAGCGACGTTTAAACTCTATTCCATTGAATAGTCTACGGAAATCGTGTCCATACCGCCTTTCTAAATAAACATTTGGATAAAGATCAAGTTCATAATTTTGATAGTCGGGAATCATCGTGCTATTGGTTTCTTTTAGCACCATAGTTAAAATCGCAAAACGAAATATAGCAACGTTAGAATCCGGCAATATAAAAACGTTATTATTCTCGTAATCTTGATATTTGGAAAATTCATCAAACTCGTGGTCATCTAACGACCATGTTTTCAAATATCCCAGTCCAAAATTTCGAATCATGGAAATTTTCACTTGATTAGTCTTATCTGTCGAATTACAATAAATACAGTATATCGAAAGAGACGTATTTTCGTTTAAGTAGGGCACACTAAAATCAGATGAATTTTGTTCCATGTTAACCATCCATAGAAAATTATTTCTGTATTTTGAACATTTAATCAAATCATCCAGTAACGCCCTGTTCCGCAAAATATCCATATCCGGTTCTGCTTGAAGTGCTGATGACGTTCGGACAAAAAACACGGTATAATTTAAGGGTTCAAAAAATATTTCGATTTCTTGTTGAGTGTAAAACAAATTTAGTTCAGAGAGTGCTGTAAATAGTGGCAAGTAAACAGTGTCCACGGTTTCATTAAACCTGTTCACGTAACTAATGTTTTGGTACTCCTGGTTTATTATTATAAACACTAGTAAGGCGCTCAACGAATTGCGTTTAAACTGCATTGGGTCTATTCTTGGCGGTGGATCTATTATGTTTGGTGAATTTTTGTGAAAGAGTTTAAATGCGCCGCCACTAAAATAGGGATGCACCCCATATTTTGCTTCATTGGGATCAAGTACTATAGTGGAATTTAGTGTTATCAAGTTTCGAATAGTAAATGTGCAGTTAAGGGTTCTGTAATCTAGTTTTTCAGAAAAGTATATTTTCACTTCAGCGGCAATAATATGAATGTGACAGTTTAAATCCCCATTAATAAATGGATTTATCAAATTTTCTGTTTCTGTAATGTACTTGATTGATTCTGAGAAGCTTAAAGGAGATAATAGAAAACTTAGGAAAAGAAACAACATAGTTTTTATAAACGTTTCCATCTTTGGTATTGATTAAGAAAAATTAATGTAGAAGCAGCTAGATTGAATCTGAAGCGGAACTAAAACTTAGTTTATTGGCATACGTATACTGCTTGGGATGCACAGGACATTAGCACAAAATCGATAAAATATTCAACGATAATAAACTAAAGCAAGTTAATTACGTGATAGTCGTAAGTTGTTTTGTTTAAAATTGTACCTGACATGAATATTTTGTATTGAAACAAATGGATATATTACACAAGTTGTTTAAATAGCACAGGTTGGTTCGAATTTAAATTGAAAGTTAAAGAAATGTTAATAATTTAAGTTGCCTTAAAACTGCTTGCATATTTATAACCGGCTGCAGTTGAAATGAGTGGGTTATGCTTCGCGAACAAAGAGTTGCTCTGAGTTGTATGCATTTCTAAATGACAGGAGCCAAACTGGAGATGCAAATGTGCTGTGGTTTTTCCAAGGGTTAATGTACGCCTGTTAGCCAAATCAAAGAGCCGATAGAATCGATACAAGCAGCAGGAGTGAATGTATGGGCAAATGGATGGTGATGATGGTAGTAGAACGCGAAATACTAAAAATTATGAAGTGGAGGAAATTTGAGACAGTTGGATGGAATATAAATTTATTTTACAGTTAAAAGTTAATGCTAATGAATGGTAATTTTAGCAGAATGCACCGCAGAAGACATACGAAGTGTTGTACAGTAAATTACAGTAAATCAATACATCTAGATCATCAGTAAACCTCGAAAACTAATCCGTGAAACAAAGGATTAAAATATCATTAAAAGGAGAAATTAAATACCATTAAAAAGAGAATATTGAATATAATTAAAATCAAAATTAACATTAAAAGTAGAAATCCAAAATATCAGTAAAACGCGTTCGCGACACAAGTATTTTAATTAATTTATATGGCATTCAGGTACAAAACCTATTACGTGTAAATTCATTATTTAGAATGTGTTTCAGACATAATTGGTAGAAGGTATTTATGTTTTTCTTGATTTTTTGTTGGATAAGAAGGAAGAAATATTGTTCATAATAAGTTTTACAATTATTAAAATTGTTTTTCAATAGCCTGTGGTAAACTACCGTTGTAGTTGGGAGAACCAAAAATATATGAAGATATTAAATATTATATTTTCAACGAATATATTTTAAATTCAGTAAAATGACAGTTTAGACCGTTTGGGAATTAGATGAATGATTTTCATGTAAAATATTCGTAATGGTTTAACACTGGTAATGGAAATCGAAGGAACGTTTACAAAAGGCATGAAAAAGTAAAGATTTTTTAACACAATTATTTATATTTTTATTTTATTTTATAATTTTCAGCACTTTTTCAATACGAAAGCATTAATTTAACTGCATCAATTCCATAACAAGAAGATTTTAATTATTAAAGATTTTTAATATACAACAATTGATCAAAATGGTAATATTTAACAACCCTTCACCACCAAGTATAAATTTTACACACGAAAATATTCCTAAAAATTATAAAATATATTTGCCTATTCAGCAGAACTAATTTAAAAAAACCTGATTCCCACATTCTTTCACAAACCGAGCCCCAACAATAGCACCGTTTTCATTAATCTTCCCCTAAACATCTATCATTTTTAAGTTGGGCCATTCCTCCCAAACAGAAACATTACTAGGAATTACCAATTTCTTATAAAACTTTTAAGATAATATTTTCTCAACAAATTCGCACCAGAATCGATGCATACATTTCTCATATCCACCTCATGTGCTCTTTCTCTAACATCATCTCTCATATTAATGTTCAAATTAGCAAGATTGGGTAACAAATTCAAGAAATAGTAAGTCAAATCCATCGAGTCTTTCAAATATATTGATTTGATTGACCCAACCTCAAAACCATTAGAAACATTTCGAGTTTCGGTCAGTTCCAAATCTTCAAAAATTACACTTTCCACAGAAAAAAACTTTTAGTGATTTTAATATTTCAACAATATTCACTTTAAAACGGCAATGCATAATTGACGCATAATTAATGCATACGACAGATATAAAGTTTTCAAGTTTTTTACAGGAAGTGACTCAAGCACCCTTTTAACCTCTTTGTCACCTTGATTATCTAACTGAAAGTGTAGTTCAGTTAAATTACCAGCCAATCGTTCTCTCAGCTGACAGTCTAGAACACGACGAATATCTCCGCTAATTCCCAAACTTCTCAGTGTACTCATTTTTGAATAACATTCCATCATCCGACAACCCCAACTGTCATCTTCTTCCATAAAGTAATCGTTTTCAACTAGCCACTCAATTTTTTTTTAAATGGGCAAGCTGTGGAAATAAAACCTGACTTTCTTCCTTTTCAAAAAACTCTCTTGTAAGTTTATCAGCATCTCGACTTAAAAGTCCCTTGATGGTCATTGACCTTAAATTTGGCAATTTGAAAACACACCTTAAAATATTTTTTACAAAGTTCTAAATGACAATTGATGTCCTCATTGAAAATCACTAAATTAAATATCTCAACATGCATTCCAAATTTTTCAAACATATTAATGCACACAAGTACAAGTAACTGAGAGGATTGGTAGTTCATATCGATTGGATGTACAAAAACGAATTTTCCTGGAAACGGATTCCCTTGAAAATTACTCATTGTTTCCATGAAATTCTCGATTTGCTCGCCTGTTCTGAAAATAGATGATCCGAAGTGAAAATACTGGTAACCAAATTGGTTCTCCGATATTTTGTTAACTTGATTATCGATTCGAAATTTGGACGAATAGTTCTCCAGTGAGTTTTGCACAACGTTATTCCACCGTTTTGATATAAGACGAAGATTTAACAAGTTGATAGTTTGCACAGATTTCTTGATTCCGTAACCTCTCGGGAAAAATGATCTGTCTTCAAAATGCTAAAAAAATCATGCTGCTTTTAGTTTTAATGATTTTAAATTAGCTTTTTTAAATTTCCAGGTCTAGACTAAGTTCATACCCGTTTGATCACCAAATATTTTGTCAGATGAGGTAAAACCTGGAAATTAATCAATAACATGTTAATAACATTACCGGTATTGCTGGACTTATGTTATATTATTGCAAAATCTTACTTGATCGAAAAGCCATTCTGGTTTTTTATTATGAAAACTTTTGTTTAGTTCAGGAAATGCGCGAAAAACGTTTAAAATGTCAGTGGACCATTTCAGTTCACTTAAAATTATCAGCCAAACCTATTATATTGAATACAATACAATTATGAAAAAAATACAAATTTTTGCATCGAATTTAATGGAAATTTATGCATTAATTATATTTTTTAATATTTCACATAACCAATATGAATAAAAGTTTACCTCTTCCGGAAATATTTTAAAACTTGTTGAGCTCGAACTCCACTGGTAGCTTTTAGTATTTAAGCATAAGTTCATTCTAATAATTTTTTGATCTGGATTTGTTTTCTCCATTTGTTTGTTAAAATATTGATTATAACACAAAACGAGTAGACGTGAAAATTTAATTACCAGAAATATTTATTTTAAGAGAAATGGACCACCCAGTTCTAAAATCAACTGTGTTTGCATTTAGTCTTGTGAGTAGAAATAAACATCTGACTTGAGATTGAAAGAAAGGAATAAAATAATCTTACCGCCTTGTTCTCATAATAGCAATTCAGGTGAAAAAGTCCAGTGTGTTCTTTGCTACAAGCAGACTAGCCCAAGCCAACTTGTTAAAGCAACATAACAAGTCAACTTGTCAACAATGATTATATTCGTTTGATTAAAAAAATACAATTTGTTTCAAATAAAAATACGTCAATAATAAGCACTACGTTCAACGCGTTCGAGTAAAAATTAGAAGGCTTAAAAATACAATATGCAATGCAATGCAATGCAATGCATATTTGCTAAATGCAATTTAAAAAAAAATATTTATAAAAAAGGATTTGTTTTATGTTTATCTAATTTTAAATCCGAGAATAACAAATTTAATGTAAAGTGAGAAAAAACTCACAACGAGCTAGCTGCATAATGACTTTAATTTCAAAAGCCCCACAACTTTAATTTTAAGCTTACATTTATGATGTATGCAATTCGAGGTAGCTGTCTGGCTCATTTAATTATTTACGTCTTTAACAATACAACACATACAATAGTAGATTAACACTTATATTGCTGTCATTATCTCAATATGCACCCAAGTAGTTAGCTACAGGAAACACAATACCACTTGTTACAGTTTACGTATACCGTAAAGTCGTAACCAACAACCCAACATACAAATTAAGCAAACCAACGATTTTTCATCACAAAAAATGCATTTCCAGTTCTTGACAAGTTTGCATTCTGTGTTCGTTTTGCTAATATTTGGAACAACACAATTTTTTACTTCGCAGGTACACTATTTTATTTTTGTAAAAAAAACAACTACACAATTGAATTTAAAAACGGAAATCTGTTTTTTTGATCTTTAAATTTTGTTTGTGGATCTTGTACACCGGTATGCATATCAATGTCAGTCAGCAAGTGAAATTTAACCCCCAAACAAAATTTAATAGTCCAAAAACAAATGGAAGGTTTTACCCGACTCTAATTTTAAAAAATCTGGAATAAAGTATTTTTATATAACAGGAGGCTTATGCTTACGTAGATCACGACTGCTATCCTCCATGTTCCCAAGTAGACGATCAATACATAATAGGATACGCAAGACTAATGCAAAAGGCTACCAAGGATGCAACTCATCCAAAAACTGGAGATAGTGTACCCATTCGAGTTGAAGGTTATGAACGTTCCTGGACCCACAAGGCTGAATCAGTTAGTTTTAGTACGACATATCTCGGAGCACACAAGAGCACCAATACTACTTCAAGCCTGAATGCAGTGTATTTCAAGATATCTAAAGCTTCAGCCTTGCACGATAATGACGAACATGAGTTTATTTACTGTAGGGAAGAAGTGAACAAGAGTAGTTTGCATTTACTTACGAAAGACTCCACTAGAAAAGGTTTACCAAAAGGCCAATTCTGGATTTATGTTACGAAACCAGAGCACTGGGAAAAGGCTACGGAGGAATATCCGATTGTTCAGTCGTATGTGGATACTTTCCTATCTGGATGTTTGGAACTGGAGACGAAACACAAGTTGGATGGATTTGCAGAGGAGTGCGTGCACACAACAAGTGGTTGGGAAAGCCCGTGGGTAAATGACAGAATATTTCCGAGGCGACCATTTATATATCAGAAAATGTCAGGAGAAATAGATGGATTGTTAAAC
>JAQFZH010003337.1:0-14042 GCA_034695485.1 Entomobrya nivalis | reverse complement strand
TATAAGCTTTACAAGGTAATTATCACTGAGTTTCCAAAACCATTAATCCGTTACGTTGACCCATTAACAATGATGCTTACTTATGCAAAAAACCGTTAAATTTGGAGTATAACTGTTAATAGATTTTAGAGAGTCGTTATCAGTTTTTAGTTGCATTCGGGTTTTGTTGGTAGCCGCTTTACTCCATAAAATGTATCAATCATCACTATTAAGTATAATTACAAATTTCCTACTAAACTGAAAAATAAAAGTAAAAATCTACAAAACATATAGCACCAAAAGTGCATGATTATCATTGATTATCTGTAGTGGCCTACTTTACGTTTTTTTAAATTATAAAATACAAATTGTGTATTGATCCCGATTAGATAACAAAAACTGACCGCATCCGTAATACTACATTAAGTCATTACATATTTATTGGGGTATCCATCCCACTAATTAAACGAAAAACATTTTCTGCAAGAATAACTCAATCACTTGTTAAGTAAACTGAGTCATAAAATGCAATTGCAAGTGCAGTTAATTAATAAAAAAAACAATTAAAATTCAAACTTCGACTATAAAATGTACAACGATCCGTCCAAAGGAACGAGATTACATATCAAGTTACATTACATTAAAAATGTTAACTAGTTACTCTATACAAAAAAAACATGGTGATGTGATGAGTTGATCATTAGTGGTAAACATTAATGAAAATACACACTAGTTTATAACTAGCAGTTAATAGCCTAGTGTTTTATTAGACCTGGTTAATTCACAATTTGCAAAAAATTATTATATGTGTATACATCATACCATCTTACATCTTAATACCACTCACGAAAAAGTATATCAGCAAATTGAGTTGAGGGATCAACAAAACATACATACATTACAAGCAGATGCACACATACAAGATTTATGGCAAATAATTTTCATTCTGAGCATAAAACCATGCAACATTTTTTTTGCAGAAGGTGATGATGCGATAATACAGAAAAAAATTGTATGAACGAAACATTACATTGTAAAAGTAGTGTAAGTACTGCCTTTTGTAACTTTTGCTCATTATTGAGCTCAAAGCTCAAAACCCACGTACAAAAAAAGCAATCCTTTTTAAGAGTAAACCATGTATGTGTACATTAGATGATAGACGGGGATGAGTCTTAAGAAGATTCATTTTGATTCAAACATTTTTTTTCTTTCTACTTATGCTTTTTCAGCTTTAACCTGACTCACTCACTAAACAATGTTGCTGTCTTATGTATTATTTAATATGTAGGTCGAGCACACTCACTTATTATTCGTGTTATACTTGAGTCTTGACTTCTTTCCTATAAGTACATGCATATATGTATATATACCTATAATGCAAGTAGTGAAAACTTTCTAATTCCTCATTTCAATTCCTCTTTTTTTTCTTTCTTCCTCACTTACACCACCACCTTTCTGTCTATGTAATATTTTGTATTTTATATCATTTCACATTATATTATCAAGTCATCATCATCATTATCTTTTACTACACAGGTATAAAAAAAATTGCTTTAAAAGCTTGTTACTCTAACCGCAAAATATTTTTATTTTATTGATGATACGCTGCACTGTGTACTCTGTACTCTGATGCTATCTAGGATGATATTTTGTGTAATGTCGGTTGTTGCATGCAGTTGCGTGGTGGAATGGAATAAGGTATTGAGGACTTGGGAGTAGGTTTTTCAATTGTGAGATGGTTTTTTTATATTCTGTACCACCGATGATTGTAGATTGCAAGGCTTTAGTTTAGTGCTACTATTATTGTTGTAGTGTTATAAAGAATGTGTGCTACTGTCACATCACAACCATATTATATTACATTTTTTACAAGCAGTAAAGCTATTTTACTACTGTGATTAGAATGAATGTAAGCATCATCAAAATGGTTGCGTATCAAAAAAGGAGGTTTTTTTGCAGTTGCACGTTCTTGTCTATTTGAAATCGGGGATTATTATATGCCACCATCATCATAATAATAATGTATGCAACTGCAGTTTAGCCAACTTCCTTTGCGTGGGATTTGGGATTTCTTTTTTGAATACAAAACGACATTCTATCGGCCTGTATTCAAATTTTCAAATTCAAAGAGGAAAGTAGAACTTGAAAAAAAGTACATAACAAAAGAAAATGGGTGATAATGATGATGACGATGACACTATTACTAATAACCTATTTGTCATAAAAAAATAAAGTACGGCTTGTCATTATTTCAACGAGACTGGCTTTTTTTGTGGCCGGCACTGTGTGTATTTCGAAAAAGTGTAAGCATTATTGTTGTAAAACTGTAATTGTGGTTCTAATTTTAAGGGGTATATCTTTTTAAAAGGACAATAAAAAGGGATAATTGGTTACTGGTACATGGTACAACACAATAAGCTGTTTATAGATAAGCTAATGAATACTCATGTCATGGACTTGGACTGGTAATATATTTCCTTTTCAGCTAGATAATAAAAGAGTTTTGGTGTTGTCTCAAACTCACAAGTTTTTTTGGCAAGCTCCTATTTCGGCTTATTACGTTACACGATCATCATCACAATAGCCTAAAAACAGCAGCAAACAATGCTCACGAAAGTTTGTGTTGCGTTGTTGTTGCCTTTAACTTCTTCTTTTTGCATAAAAGGTGCATGGCTTGGATGATCAATGGCAATGCCAAGGTGAACACTTCCAAAAAATTATATCCTTGCAATTGCAACTTACTACGCCACTTATATACCCAATGAATTATTGAACAAAAGCGGTTATTATTGTCGTTTTTTGATGATAAAGTGCAGAGAGAATGAATAACAGGAAGGAAGGATATATATTTATTACAATAGATATTTATGTATAATATATATGCTATTTTCAGCACAACTTATACAATATTCACATATAAGGCGTTATACAAATTTGTACATTTTTGATTTTTTTATCAAATATTGATCACCGCACATATGAATACGGGAATGACTAGATGGAAAAATTTAATAATATCCTTTATAAAAATCAATAATAGGACAATCGACAATTAAAATTCACATGAATGCTTATCACTCACAGCGAAAGTTTAACTGTTAAATAAAAATAAGCCGCTATAAATTTTGAGTTATTGATTTTGAAAAAATAAATAAAAAGACTGCACAAAAAGTGCTAAATTATTTTATGTGGAACTATGTTAATAATACAGATTCAAAGACAACCCATCATCATCACCATAAAAAAACTTGCATACATATGTTTCTGCAGAAGCATGTACCGATTAAATTCTCAATCACACTCATAATAATGCAAGCAAAAAAAAACAATAGGATGTGTGTATGTGCCAATAATGGGAAAAAGGAAGGACAAAAACAGACAAAGCCAATGTTAAGGTGAGTTTAATAACTAAAGTGCTATAAATACATGTATACATATGTATTAAATTATATACAGTGTAAAAATTTGTGCTACTTTTGAAAAAAATTGAAAATTATTATGCGCTTTTTACCATGTTTGCTTTATTTGTTCAGTACTATTATTAAACTTTATGTATTTTTGGAAACGATGAAGTAGGTTTTTAGTCTGCGCTGCGCTTGTTACTAAAATAAAATATTTAAAAATTCAAGTTTCAATTGAATTGTGTGATTTTATGCATAAATACAAATTTTTCAAACTTTTCATAGGTTATGTTGAAGTAAGTAAAAGCAACAAGTATAATATTTAGGACAGCATATTGCATTACAATTGAATTCATACATAATCTCTGTGTAGCATGTCCGAAAAGATTAAAGCATATTTTATTCTAAATTTGATCATAATAAATACACACACGTATACTATGTTACGTTATGATTTTTATTTAGTAGGTATGCATGTATCCAATGCAGAAATAATGTGTGTGCAAATAAGTAGAAAGAAAAATGTGCTTCCACTTCCGAGTTTTTCTGAACTTGAAACACAAGTTGAAAAACAAGGCTAAGTAGACCTTGGGGCAGCATCAAGCGCAGTGATTGAGATTGCATGCTAAACTGCTAAACGCACCTTTATGCCTTGCGTCGTCGCCAATAATAATATCATCATCATCATCATATCAGCAAAACATTCACTATGATCATATCGTAATCATCTTTTTTTTTGCTTAAATGCATTGACGTTCGTTGCTCAACATTTTCGTTTTTGTGTGGTCTGGTCTCCTCGTCTCATCTGATCTTCTGATCTACAAAACAATACTAAATTATATGCATCCATACATATTTATGCGGTATACCAAAAGATATTTATGTATATGTGATCTCAATTTGACGAGAGAGAGAGACAAAGGTGATATTCTGTTTATGTCATAGTCAAAATGGTAGACAATTGCTTGAAAGAGTTACGTGCATAAATTGTTTTAGGTTTACCGTTAGAAATTTTTACACAAGTGATAATAAAAGGCTTGAGTACCAAGGTGATCTGCGTGAATGCTGCTGGAATGGAATATTTGAAGGTGATGACGATGACGATAGAGTAAATGCAGGTTTTTTTAAAAATGGATAACATGTTACTAGAGAACTATTTGGAATGACAAGCCAACTCATGCCTCCCAAGCTTTTATTATATGTGTGCTAAAAATCGAAGAAAAAACGGGAACATCTTCGCCTTACTACATGTCAGTTAAGTAAATTATCTTGTCGGGAAATCGGAAGTAGTTTCATTTTTTATTTAAATATTGTTTAAAACTGGGTGTTTTTAATGGTTTGCTTAATTGTTTCTATGAAATTTATCCAAAAGGCGTAGCATGTAAGTTTATTTACTCAATTGAATTGAATAGAGTTATGGCGTTTATTTCCTTTAAAATTTTCCACATTCAAAAACAAAACTGCTGTCAAATAAATATTTTGAGAAGCCAAATGATTTTCTAGGCAATTTGCCATTTACTTTTAAAAAAATTAGACATCCTACGAGATGGATGAATGGGAGTATAAAGCTAAATGTGAGAAAAAGAACCTTTCAAGCAAACAAAGTTACTTCTCAAGTTTATGGTCATGGGAAGTCAGCAAGGTCAGTATGGCGTACTCTAACGAGTAGACATGAAACTTGAACTGTAATCCTTTTCCTTTAATACTTTGTGCAAACTTTAGACTAAAATTGCGTTACATCTCTACACAAATTGCAAATTATTAGCAGATTAAACCGTTTACTAATGCACTTGGAGAAGGGGCCTACATGTCGTTATATTCCACCCATGTCTGATTTTAAACAAAAAACCAATACATTTTCCCTAATTGACTAACTAAAAAAACATACTTTTCTTTGTTCGTCATCAAAATCTCTTGTTGAAAGGCCATCGCATCCCACGAAAAATAATTATTAAAAAATAACAATACATAATCCCTTAACCGACGTTTCCTTGCTTAACTAACAGGGACAAGTATCAAGCACGTGAAAGCCCTTCTCATTCTCATCATTGTAACTAGATATGTTTAAGTGGCATCACATCATGATCAGGGCTATGGCTATGACGTACACTTTTTTGTTTGATTTGACTGTAACAAGTTTAGCTTACTGACAAACCTAATATATAAGTTGAGTGCTTCATTGGCTAAATTATTTCCAAGTGGTGTGTATATCGACTAAGGACAGCGCACCTTCCTTTTCCCACTGGCTCATGTGTTTCCGAACGTGACTCCTCCATTCCTATACACCACCAGATTATGCATATCTCCTGTAAAAGCTTATTCCAATTTCCCATCCAAATAACTGTACTGTGGGTGACTTACGTAGTCGTGCCGTTTGGTGATGGTGATTCTGAACATTTTTTTTCAGCTTAGCCCATTCCACTCGACTGGAATCAAAAAGGATACAGCAATTAGTATTCACTGTTCTCTTTTTTCGGCAGCTGCTGTGTTTGTTGCGATTGCACAACCGAAAAAAATGAGCAAGTGCTGCTGGAACATGTGATGTTTAAGCATGGTATCATGTAACCGTAAGTAAAAATAAGCTTCATTTTAGCTATTCTTGTCTACTAAATTCCACTTCTTTAACTATATATATGAAATTATATGATATCATTAAGAAAGAAATATATTTATAAACAAGTATACGTTCAAAAGTACCAAGTAAATTCTTTTTTTGTCATATTTGATTTGATAGCTTACGTCGTCGTCGTGTCATTATAATTTCAACATTTTGTTTGGAACATTTTTGCATGCAATAAATACAGGCCACATCTACAAAAGAAAACGAGCTATATAATATTTATTTCTGCTAAAAATGGAAGAGAAAGTAAAACGTGTACATGGCTTACGGAAAACGTGCCTTAGTCTTCATTGCTCATTATCATTATATTATATTATCGTCATACTTGTTATGATAACATCAAGAAGGAAGATTGAAGTGACTTGGCAATGCGTGAAAATTGGAGAGGATTTACATACGTGGAAGATTAAAGATAAATATATGAACATGCATTTATTATGCACATTGCATGATGCCTTCAACTAATTAATTTTTTATGCAGGTGACGTTGACTTGATAACTAAAAGCCAAGTTTATGAGTCAGACTAAAAAGAAAATTGCAAGTCTCCACGTGAAAAAAAACTGGAAGGTTTGACTTACCAGCATAATCAAAAAATTAATTACATATCCAAAGTTGATTGTTTTTGTCAACACGTTTTGTGCTATCAACTTCATAGTCTTCGTAAAGAGTAATGAGTGCTATACGTCAAATAAATATTTAAAGACTGAACTCATTTCAAATATGACTCGTTTTAATGGACGTATTGTTTTGGTGCGTAAATAGCAATAAAATGTATTTATATAATTTATACTAATAATAACACACTGCTAAAAATAAATATTAAAAGGTAAATAAACATGTTACAAAATCATTTCATCATTTTTTTTTCCGGAACGCGTCTCATTGTATTATAGTCATAGTAATATAACATGATACACTATTAAGCAAACAAACAAGCACGTGAAACTAACTAAAAATATTATTACATTCCACCACACACATTTTGGCACAAAACCATTCCTATTTATAATTTTCCAAATTAAATATATCATATATTCATACATTTACAAAGGAAACATTATTAAATGTCATCAAAAATAATTGCAAACCCAAAATTGGTAAATTATAAAATTAAAAATTGCAACGCATATTTTATTACATTGTTAAAGAGAACATAACTCATGTGAAACAAGCTCTGTACGTTTATTTTTTTATTTAACAATAAAAATTACAACATAATTTCCACAGATTGTATTTCTTGATTTATTCGGCACGCTTTCGTCAGTTGCTGTGCACAGGCATTACCTATAAAGATGCATGTTTCCTTTTAAAAAGTATGCCTAGTCAAGTAAAATGACAAAATATATTTAAAGATTCTTTTTTTTGTAGATTTTAATAATCAATTTATTCTCAATTTTTCAAAAAATAAACTGATTTATTTTTTTATCATTTCCAAATTGTCATTTTTATTTACATATATACGTAATATTTAGGCACCTTGCAAATTAGTTATCTTACGCAAGTACAGAAACACAGTACTGAAGATTTTGCAGTGAAATTCTTACCGTCACCAACAAAAAATTAATACTTAAAAATACTTTTCCAACAAAAATATATGGATATATGTATAAGTCATATATAAACTAAACTACTTTAGTTCATAGAACACTATTATTAAAAATGTGATAGCGATACTGGATTGGATTAGCTGGGAAAAAATACAAAACAAGTTAACACTATATTTATGCTTTCATTTTTGCATTACAAATTGCTTTTTAGCGATGAACGATACAGACAGGTAAACGATCTTATTTAGTTTCTTAATTTTAGCCATGTCAAAATTGTCAATTTGCATTTTTTTACAGTCCTGTTTTGCTTAGTTTACATTGTCATACAATTAGTTAGCAGTAAAATCATAATGGTTATTTTTAACAGTGCTTTTTAAGCTTTCATTCACAGGTACAGCATTTCAAGGAAAAGTAAAACATCCATGCATACATTATTCTTAGTGACAAAATAATAAAAAGGAGGAATGTTTTAATTTACACTTTTTAAAAACTAAACTGGAAAATTTCTACTTTATAATATTGTATAATCGTCGCTACCGTTTTAACATGCATTAATTACATTTTTTGGAAGAAAATACAGTAGAAAATCAAATTGAGGCCGCTGACTACAAATTGATGACTAATAAACTGTTAGTCGAGTAAAATTAGTTAATATTTTTCATATGGCTAAAATTATACATTAGTTCAAAATAAAAATATATCTCATGTAATTTATATATAATATATATGTGTATCACTAAAATTTCATGGCATATCTGTTAAAAATGTGAGTAAAAATCAGTTAGATTTTTTTCGAAGTCGAATTTAATTTACTACAAAAAAATGGCTGTGTTTTTAAAAATGAAGTACATAACGTAAGTACTTTTGTTTGGGGCAACAATAGAAAAAAATACTTATTTTTATTTAAACCTTGATTGGTAAAATTATTACCGTTGTAATGCAATAGTCAATGTTGAGCTATAAAAGATACATTAAACTGTAGAACCATTAAAAAATATGTGTACTTACATAGAGAACAAAATTGGGATTTAAAACACATTCCGTTATTCTATAGAGGTCCTCACCTCTCTTAACAATTGTTGCAGTTGTTATTATTTAAAAAGTTAGAAATAAATAAAGATTTTTTTTCAAGCAGCAGAAGATATACTCATTCTTGACTCAAATCTTACTAAGGTTTCCTGTTTGGACGGAAAGTCATGGGAAGTCATTCAGTTTTTTTTAAAGAACGAAAGAACCAAACTACCGTCTCATGAACTCTGAAAAAAGAAAACCAGATCAAATGAAAGAACATGAACATTTTCGTGTTAACATTTCATTGTTGAAAATGTTTTTATGCCTTTATTTATGAATGTGTGTGGCCCAAATGTATTTATAAAGTCATAACCTTACCATCAGGCAAAATTTTACGTGAGTTGCCAAAGGCAGGCATGCCTGCTTGAGATGCTCCGCGATTCGATCCGTATTGCAATCCAATGATTTTGTTGCTTTCTGCTAGCTTTTCCGCTGTAAAGTTCCGTTTATTCTCGTCTGCTACTTTTACTCCAAGACGGGGCCCCTCAAACCCTTTCTTTTGTGCCTGTGGTTAAAACATGAAAAAAATTGAGTCATTACCCAAGTTTCAAAGTTTCACGAGTAAAATAAAATATTTGATGATGATAATTTACCATGCCGCCTAATCCGAAAATACAATCGACGACCATGTAAAGATTCTTGTGCTCGTAGAGGTCGTTTACTTGAAAAAGGTCTTGAGATTTGAGACCATAAGTTTCACAGCCTTTCAGGAACATTTCCAAATTCTCTCGCTTCAAAAAAATAAAACAATCATTCATATACATAAATTGACATAATTATAAATTCGAAATTCAATTCAGATACTAGAATGAAATCCCATACCTGCTTAAAAGGAGCGGTCGAAGTATTAATCTTCTTAACAGCGGCTGGGCACAAGCAATTGATTAACCTGAAATAATTATTTTTTAAATCCTTTAGATATTCAACAATATTTTGCAACAAGTCTCCAATATCAGTACACTCACTCGCACAAGACCACCCCATCTCTCAAAGCAGTAGCAAAATCGAGTTGATCCCGGATCCCATTGTCACTTCCCGTAACTAGCTTTCTTTGAAGAACAGCTTCCACCCAAATCACCGCTTCCTTAGCCCTTTCCAAGCTAAACTTGGCTTGAGCTTTCATTTGACACTCACGACTGAGACCGTAGGATGGTCCGTGGAAAGCCATGTTGGAATACAAGGTTTTCAAAACTTTCTCAAGAATTTCTTTGAATCACTCAGTTTGTCGTCCACACAAAAGGTTTTCTACAAAAACAAAAGTTTCATTGAAAAAAAATTAAACAATCGTTCTTTCAAAAGACCTAATTTAAATGATTAATTCTTCTGTCTCAAGTTGCAAATGTGCCCGTTTCTAAAGTTATGTAACAGTTTTATTCCCTTTTCGTCGCTTTTATTTTTACCAAAACTCGTCTAATTAGTTATCACTATCATCATCACCAATCACCCGTCTTTGTTAAACTTACAAGCAGTAGTGCCATCGATTGAAAAATGCTAACGCTGACACACACCAATGAGCAGCATCCTTCATCAATTCATGCTATGTATGTATTTCTGCAACTAACCCAATTGGTATGGCACGAGTCCTGCGGCTCTACACCAAAATTCCATCTCAATTCTAATCAATATATGAACATTTTTGCCATCTACAATAAATGGTTGATTGTACATTGTATTACGTGATTTCATAATGTAACCAAAACCATGTTTGAATCTCCTATATAACAAGCCATACATTATCCACCATATGCGTACAAATACAAGTAAGTTAAATTGAAAACCATATCATATTATAATAGAAATCTAGAAAAAAAGAAATTTAAATGTAGATTCTGTAACAAGGGTAGAGGGAGAGAGTCAATTATGGCAACAACAGTTGTTCTTACTGCCATAAATGTACAAGTGTTAAACCGCTTCTCTCTCTCATCTCATTTATTTCTAAGGCGATGGCGTAAAAGTTGTCAAATGGTACCGAGACATGTACATACCTACATCTCTATGTAAATTATATTTCAATATATCACCTAACACACACACATGTGTAAGTAATGTATACCTACTACTACATACGTAGGCTTTAAAAGTTTGGGAGATAATCTGTGTCTATAAAAATTTGCAATTTGAATGATATTTTTTTTGTCATGTGAAAAATTGCCATTGATAGATTCCTTTAAAGGATATTTGCAACAAGGTATATATATATGTATGCATATATAATGCCCATGTCTAGCTCGATTGCTTACTTAATTTACTACCTACATCTTTATCTATCTAAACATTTTATCGATGATGATGATTACATTATGACACATGCAAAAAAATACCTCGATTTACTCTTTATGTTTTTACTTCCAGCGAGAAATTCGACGAGACTGTAAATCGTATGGTATCAAGTGTCGTTTTTACAATTTTATAGATTTTCACGGGATTTTTGTACTAGCTTGTCTAAGAGCTGTAATCGTTCATGTTTTTAGTTTTTTTTTGGTGGTGGGCCCAACACTCAAATTTTATCAAAGTTATTTATAGACGTGCTTTCTATATTGACAAATTGTCAAACGATTTCGACAATTTAAAGGTAATTTGTGGAAAATATAAAAATTCGTAGACTCAAACACAGTTTAAAATTTACTCATTGTCTTATTTAACATAAATATTATTAATAAAATGCAGCATCTTTAGTAGAAAAAATTTACTGAAAAATCAAAAGTATCCGATTTAGTGTACATTTTGCTACACCAAACCTCTGAAATACAAAATGTGCATTTGACTAAATATCATTTTGACAATATGTCACGCACTAAAGCAAGTATTTCCATGCCCAACTACCAGAACGAAAACGAACGTGGTTTTACTTTCAGAGACACAGAGCCCTTCTTCATAAAAACAACAACAGCATATTGCCCTTTTAAAAATACCTGACAGATTTTAGACCAAAATAATTTATGAATCGTTTGGGTGTCTCGTCGCGTACGACTTAAAAGGAGTTTTATGAACGTATGGCAAGGCCATTAATGTGAAAAAAACATCCTCCTTCTCATCTCTTGGTTTGCTGTCGCCGCGGCGGTCAGCGTGAAAAGCAAGAAAAAAGCACATTTTCAGCCACAACTTTTCATAATACTTTTTAAAAAACTCCATGTTCTTTCCGTACATGCCCATTATTTCTCTTGTATACTATTTCTAGAGAAAAGTTAATTCATTCAGGATTAATGTCTATAGCACTTTTAGACATGCTGGCGTTGTTACTTACAAGCTATAAAAAATTGCGGTTTCCACTGAAAAAAGTATCCATTGAAGACCTACGTGTTTAGTCAGCCATGGCATTAAAACAAGCCCAAGTGTTGATTAAGTTTGACAGTCTGAATTGCGGTGGGTATCACACCGCAAAAAATATTATGACTATTGAAGAGTCTATTCAATACATTAAAATCGCAAATCTGTCGCATGCACGATTGCGTAATCAACTAATTCAATAAAGCAACCGTTTCTCTCTTTTGCCATTCATGCAAAAATTTTGCTTGAACCAAATAACAAATTTTTTTCCCAGTTAGGCAGTGAAATTCCACCTCCATGAAATGATATGATACATTCATATACTCAATTATTTATTTAAGCAGAGTCGTTGCTCTAATTTAATTGAAACGAGGAGGTGGACGTAAATTGTCATTATATATTTTTTTCCGAACAAGCCTTTTAATTTGACTGATTGTACAATAGAGTAGAAGAGAGATCATAGCAATTTATTCCGAACGAAAGACAAGTCAATCATAAATAATCAAAGTAAGCAGACAGACAATAAGAAAATGCATGTGGGAGGAAACAAAACAATGTTTTTAACTGCAACCCTCCACATTCACCAATTCTACTGAGAATAATTACCTATTTGAGTCAGTCGAAGGTAGCAATTCTCTTCTTTTTTTAACGATTGACTAATTCATTTAGAGAAATGGCTAACTGGATAAAATACACGTTACCTAATTTGAATGGCAAACGCAACGAGGGCGTGAATATACACACTGCATACCCAACATTTTCCAAATGCTCATTGAGCATTTTGTAGAGAATGAATGAACGTTTTTTTATGATTTGTATAATATCCTATTCTACTTGTACTACTACCTGCTATCTAAACCCCTTCCTTCCAATTAGCAGATCACATTGCATTGCAAGTGCGTAGTATGTATGCAAGCAGAACAAAAATGAGATTGAGAAACGAAAAGACTACTCACCTCACCCTAATTTTTGAGGAAGGGTTCTCTTCCAAGTAAAAAGACGTCACAGGAAAACTTTTGACCTGAATATTTTCTTGTTTGATTAAAACACGGCAAAAGCTCTTTCGCAAAATAATTTCCAGGAATCCTTCTTAATAACTTGATTTAAGGCATGTTTTGTATCACAATAAAAACGCACAAAATACAGAACAAAATCACTAAAAGTTTTTCAAAAATCAATACAGAATTTCCACACAGGTATAACTTTGAAAGATCAACTTGTCTGATTCAAAAGTGCGGTATGGTAAATATTTGCATTTGTCATGTATACTTGCTCAACAGTTATATGTATCTGCGCATATCTACTTATTTCGAATGTAAAAAACCCCTTTTTTTAAATCAGGTGTCAAATAACCTGAAATTCTGAAGAAAAAACGTATATATATTCAATTGGCAAACCACGTAGCACACCGACCAAACCTAACTTACTTAGTCCACTGGAGGAATTTTTCAAACTGTGGTTAACTTGCAGATCTGCTTATTATTATGCTGCTTTGCTTCTCTCTTCTAGTCAAGTCAACTCAGTCATCATCGCACTAGAAAGATGATATCATGACGAGAGTAGGTAGTAGGAAAATACACTAAAAAACTTAATACGTTATTATGTAGCAGCGGAGAGCCGCAACGCAACAGAAAAGAAACTAAACAAGTGTGTAGAGAACACATTAATATATTTAATACATATTTTTTTTAGATAATACGTTATGTTACATGAATGAATAAATCGCACATTAACATTAGTAGTATTAGTAGACACCAACAACCATCGTCATCATCATCATCGTCATCCTCACCTCACAAGACAAATAAAATCCATGTAAGCAGAGTAGAACCACCAACTATTATTATTACTACAAAAAGAAGAAGAAATAAGAATACAAGTTGTTGTAGTAGTAGTCACAATGGCAGGTAAAGTAACAAGGCATTCAATAACCTTAAACGATAATGCATAATATACTTAATATCTAACGACGACGACGACCAAAATGACGAGAGGACCAAAAAGAAAAAGAGTATTCATGTATGATATGTATATATCTTTCTATCCTTTAGTCTTACATGTCGCCTTTTTTTTGTTCAATAAGTTGTTAGTGAAACTCCACAAGCTAGTGATTCGATTGTGGTGGTGGTGGTGATGGTGATGGCGAGAAGGTAAAA
>JAQFZH010003336.1:0-14043 GCA_034695485.1 Entomobrya nivalis | reverse complement strand
AAGCTTGTGTGGCATGATGTGATGAGTACCTTTGTCGTGCTTGCTATAAACATAATAATATATGCAAAACAACAAAATACATGGATGAAGTGGTTGAGTCGGCAACTGCACCAACTACAAAAAAGGTCTACTGTTGTACTAATCCCATTGTTGTGCTGTCAACTTATCTCGTCAAAATAAAAATAAAATTAGTCGCTATGTAACTGAGTCGACATGTAGCAATATACCTACGAGATATCATGATTTTTTAAAACAGCACTTAAGTAGAATACTATTTTTTACATGCAGTACACGAATGTTCCATAACGGAGCCTACAGTAAAAAAGATGCAGCCAACGTAAGTCAGTGCAATGTTAACGATATCAAAAGGCGAATTATTTGTTTATCAATTCTGAAGAAACAAAGATAATTTATGATGCTCTCTGCTGCATCCTGGGGATGAACTCACGACCAGAATGAATAAAAAATGAATCATAGTTGATAAAGCACATTTTGATATATTAACAACCTACTGTCCAAAATGATATGCATTATCAATCTTGTAGCTGCTTATTTATTTATTTCATTCCATAATACGTTATAATAATGCATAAAAATTAAACTTCAAACTGATGTGCGGAAATTGCTTAAGAAAGCTTAGAATTTATTTCACTGGCCATTGAATGGCTTAGAACTTTTATTTTAAATATTTCAAAAATTATTTTAACTCGTTATTACAATAGTTTTTCAGTGAAATTTGAAATTTCTAGTTTCCGGTTTACTATTGGAAATAATTAAACCGAAGTATAGTTACTCACATACATAATTTCCCGTTGCAGAAAGCATGGGACATTTTTGGACAAGGCTATTAAACTCGACTTTTGTCCCATTTTATTACAAAAAACAACACATGCCTTAATACATTGAGTTTTATGGATCAAATTGTATACCAGTTGTCGTTTTGAGGGACAAACAGATGGATGGACATCATTTAGATATTTTTAAAGTAGTTTTCATCATCTAGAAAAATAAAGATGCTCAATCTTATGTCTGTACGTACACAGAAAAAATCACCTTATCCATTAACTTATGCATCCACTCGTCCATCAACTTTGGAAAGATAACGTTCACAAAGCTATAATGCATCATGATTGCAGAGAGTGTGATTTTTGGTTATTTCCTTTTTTGTATTATGCAGCTTGCATTACTCTACGTCCACACATATGAGATAGAATACCAAATTTAAGCACACAAGTTTCGACACATTTATTAATTTTTTTAAAGCCATCAGTCGTGCAACGTTCAACAAAATGATTTATTTCGTGACAAAGTTTACGGTGATTTTTGTTGTTTCAGTTTTCATTTCCATAAGGGCAGCAGAAATCCGAAACCCAGAAGTAAATGAAGTTCGGGAATTTCTCAAAGATTCACTGGATTATCAACACTGGTTGGTTACATAAATGTTTAAACATTCGGTCAGATTTAATCTCTGCAATTTTTTGTGCTACTGTAATGCAAAGCTGTCGTTGCTGAAAATTTCAACAGAATTTTACTAATCGAAATATTTGCAGGTGCTCCAAGTGCCGTGGTAATGGTACATCGATTGACACCGATCTTTACATAAATCCCTGTTACAAATTTGACGCAAACATGAGGTTAGCATTTCTATCTCTTAATTAAATATTCCATTTGTTTATGTCGTCTCCATTCTTAATGACAATAACTTTACTCAATTATTTAGGCAAAAATTGGAAAGACTTGATGTTAATATCACCAGCAGGAAGTCCTTTGCCATGTTTATGGACGAAGAGTTTTGTTTAAACGCAACAGCACCAACTTTACCTGAATCTAATACATCTTATCACCCCAGGACTTATATCACCGTTTTAAGTGATATTCCTGGCTGGAATGACACACAAGACTTCAAGCGCAAAACTACCCTGAATCATCAAGGTTACTGTCCACTATACTGGATCATCCCACTTGTTGCAGTTGTTGTATTTCTATTTGTTGGTCTGGGGGTCACTTATATCTGGTATCGTGCTTCAAAATCGTCAGGTAAATATGTTACTATCTTTGTGATAATAAAACTGTACAATTTATATCTTATTTCTAATGTGGACTTTTTAACCTTTATTTTCAGCAAGCAATCAAATCACTGAAGGAGAAAAACAAGTGGTAGCTGGAACTGTTTTTGATTCAATTAACAACCTATAAAATACACATTCAATTTATTATCCTATTTCCTTGCTATATTTACTAATATTGAAAATTGTTTAGTTTAGCTCTAGTAACAATTACTGTGGCGATTTTTTAGCACAATATAATTTAGGGCAATTATTCATTAAACAAAAATCCTAACTTATTGAATTGATGATTTGTGTAAATCGAGCTGAGAGAGTTTATGAAATTTATTATAAAAAGTTAATCAAATTTCAAATATATTTAATTAAAAAGGGTTTACCCTAAAATTAAAATGGAGACATAACTTACCTATTTAGCATATGATTGGAAATAAAGTCCCGCTTTGTTTGATGAAAGACAAAATTAAAATTTGAAATCAACAAATTACATACTTATGACAAATGTCACATGTTTCATGCCATACTTATGATTTGTTTAAAGGTAGAACATTATTAAGGGTTTTAGTACCGCATTTGCAAATCATCCAAGATAATCTCTTTATCATGATGATATCAAATGTAATATATATATACATATATATAATTCATATTAAGCTAAATAGAAAACAAGTATTAACTTGAATTAACAAAAAAGATGCCCAAAATCCATTATAATTTCATTGACTCCAATTTATTGCCTGTACAAAAATTCATTAAAATGTTAGGTTGATTTAAAACGAATTAAAATAAATTTCTCGAGATCGAACACGGAATAAATTTATTAATATTATTTCTATACTATATTTGAATTGATACAAATTTGAAACAATAAACTTTACATGCACAATTGGTGTACACCGGTCATATAATTTACTTGCTCTAGTAGCATTTCAGGAGAAAAATGATCAAGAAATGGCATTTTATGCTCCTTTGCTTCTTTTCAACAAGCACACACACAATCATCCAAAGAATTTCTTTTTATATCTGTACATTCATTCTGAGTTGTACACTCAGCTGCTTTTGTTGTTGTCTGACAGATTTCTAGTGTACTTGCATTTTGTACCATCAAACAGAATTCCCAAAACACCTGAGCATCCCTAAAATCAACGCAAACTACTCTGTGTTTACTATTTACAGAGCCAAATGAAGTTAACTAAAAACAACCTCACTTAAAACTTATCCCTTTTTATTCAGAAAAAAAATAATGTGTGTCCAGTGACATTATTTGAAGTCAAAACCAATCCATATCATCATGAGTTCAACTGAAGAAATATACGATTTTTGTATATTTTGCTACAGAAAATATTTATTTTTAAAACCGGCAAGGCATAAGGATAAGCTTAAATTATTCGTTAAATTACTCGAAAGATTTATTTGCAGTAAAACCGTCTTATTCTCACACTTCAATCAATTAAATGCCTTAGATTATTCACTGTTGGGATGTTGCGGGGATTGTTGGTTAACAGTTGACGGGTTTTGTGAAATATACCATCAGTTTAAATGCTTTGAGTTACAGTTGGAGTGGAAAATTGACAGGCTATTTAATGTGATACAACTAGCTAATAAAGTACCCTCACGAATATCTGAGTTGGAAAAGACACTGCATAATGTTGTTCATAGAGAAGATAACCCGGATGCCATCACCGAAGTAGAAAAACTGAAGCATATTAAAAGTTTTCGCCATCTAATTTCCAAGCATTGTAAAATATATTAATTGACTTTGTTGTAATTATAAATTGCTATATTTGTAAGATTTTTTATTATTTTTTCTATTGATGAAATTATTTTTATAGGTCGCCGTAAACTAGCCAGGTCACATCCAAAAGTTATTCTGGAGAAAAATGATTCGTTATTCTTAACATCGACTCTTGGATTTAAGGAAATAGAAATACCAATTAAAAAAGCTACCTTAGTGGATTGCTTACGGCAAGATTCCCAACCACAAATTACAAAACAGTTAGTTAAACCACGTAATATAATTTAATGACATTTTTTATTATAAAATGAACGTTTTAAAAATATAATATTTTTATAATTACAATTACAGAGAGCCAAATTTATCATGTGATGATAACGCAATAATTGAAGACAATTGTCGTGAAGTAACAAATGTCCGATGTACTGACGCTCCTTTTGAAAGTCATAATTTGGAGGACAGTCTTACTTCTTATGAAAATCCTGATGATGATGACTTCCGGAATGACACCAATGATAACACTGAACAAAATAGTATAAATACGTGAGAGCAAAAAATAAATTTTACTAACTTAGCTCGACATCCTGTTATCAAAATATTTATTAAAATCAATAATTCGTTTTCAGGGAGAAATTTGTAGATTCTGAGATGATTTCACAAGATGAAGAAATCCCAGCCCCCGACCCACCTTCACCTATCACAACACATAATACAGTTTTGAGTACTTTTCAAGAAGAATCAAATACTGCCAACAACCTCTGTTGTTCTCCTAACTTTAGCAACATAAATGACAGTAATGTTCAAATTAATCTAAAATTTGAGTCTGAAAGTGAAGATGTCATTTTACAAAAGGGTTATAAAGTAGATCAGCAAAGTAAGCAAGATAACACGAATTATACTGCTAGTAATTTTGACAATGACACTGCCACAGCAATCGACAAAAATACCTTTATGCCAACAAGTCCAGTGGAAAACCAAAGACGATACAAGTTGAGACAGAGACAAGCCAAAGTTTCCATCAAATTGGAAGTAGTCACTGATGACTTATCTGAGAATAAATCTCACTATTCAATAAATCAAAGCTCTTCATATTTATCTTCAAGCGCCACAAGTGAATCCGAAGATGACAAAGAAGTTCCCATGAAAAAGAAAAAGTTAAAACTGAAACAATCTCAGAAGCCGCAGAGAAGTGCCTGTAAAATTTGCAACCGAAAAGTCCTGCACAACAAACGACACTTCCGAACGAATCATAACAAAGCTGGAATGAAGGAGAGTCAAATATTCAAATGTAAAAAGCAAAGTTGTCCCGCATATTTTCTTCGTCTTGACCAGCTCAAACTCCACTGTGTACAAGAACACAAGGAGACCTATCGTAAAACAAACCTCAAAAGGAAAACCATATTTCGCTGTGTATTTTGTAGAGAAGTATTTCCCACACATCGCCAACTTTCTCATCATAAATCGAAATGTAATCCAATCGATATACTTGCTCCAACCCCAACAAATCCAGACATCAAAAAGTCTACAATAAACGACTTCACATGTAACTTTTGTGATCACTCAACAAATTCGCCCTCCAATTTAGCCATACATGAAACCAACCATGCATCCACTTTACATGAGGAACCGAATTCAAAAACACGCCAGTGTCCAAGATGTCCCTATAAATATATTTTTAAAAGACGCTACATACTACATCATTTAAGACATCATCTTAAACTTCTCTCCGGTAAATCCCCCGGTGCTTGTACTTTGTGTAGTAGTGAAAAGATCTATGTTGAAAATAACAAGACGCATTATGACGTTCACCACAATACCGACTTATTGGATGACCCTACAAAAATATTTAAATGTGACGAATGCCCAGCCTATTATGTGCAATCCTTTCAACTACACCGACACAAGATAAGAGTCCATCCAAATTATACGTGCGCTGAATGTGGTAAAGTTTTAAAAATGAAGCATTGCTTGGATAATCATATGAAAAAGATTCATCAATTTGATGAAGAAAGTGCCGAACTTCCGGTTTCTTGTAATTGGCCGGAATGTAAAAAACGATTTGCGTCTGAAGGTGAAATGGATTTTCATATTCGATATACTCATAAACGTAAACGGGAAGATAAGAGGATTCGGTCGGAACTTTGTCCAAAGTGTGGAAAAGCTTTTAAATCAAGTGGAGTATTAAAGTATCATATGCGAACTGCTCATGTGGAAAAAAGCTACATTTGTAGTCAGTGTGGGAAAAGATTTAGGGATGCAACTACTCTCAAAGTTCACATGGAATACCACAAGAGTCCGGATGAATGGAAATTTGAGTGTAAGGAATGTGGAAAAAAGTGCGTCGACAAAGAAAAGTTGGAGCAGCATTTAAGAACGCATACAAAGGAGAAACCTTGGGTGTGTCAGTTTTGTGGGGAGAAATATGCACATCGACATAACTGGAAGAATCATTTAAAAACGAAACATGGGGATGAAAAGGGAGTTCAGGAAGGAGTAAGCAGAAAAAAAACTGGAAGTTTTCTTTCTAGAAAGGGATCTCAAAAAGGGGACTGTATTTTGGCTGGAGCTAAATTATGAGCATAACAAATGCCATACGTATTTTATGTACAGAGATATACTTGTAAATCTGAACATGTTTTTCTATGTATTAAACATGGGGATTAAATATGTGTACACAATTGATAATAATAAATATCAAATTCAAACCAAAAGTTTCAGAAAAATTGCATTGATTTATTTCAAGCTAATGCCATCCTGCATTAAGTCTTCTGCACGCACTACTTTGTTCATTTTGAAATTTCTTGTCCAAATGGCACCTAAATGTGCAAAAAATTTGACGGTGCGTCAGGAGAAAAAGAAATAAATATGTTGAAGCAAATCACATGGCGGAACAGTAGCAAAATAAATGCAGTACTATTTATTTAGTGCTGATGGGGTTAATTACAGAAAGGCGAATGATTTACTTATGGTTTGGGACTATGATAGTGGGACAAACTAGAATGGTGCGGTATTATCATTCACGATAATTAAAAAATTTCTAAAAAATTAACATGTCTCAGGAACACAAGCCATTTGTCTTTTCCCAGATAAAATCCACTTAGTGTAAAAAATGTTAAAAAGTTTATTGATAAAGAGATAAATATATTATATTTGGTGAACAAACCCAACTGAACAAAATAATGGATGACATTACCACCACCTCCACTGAAAAGTGTCAAGTGTGCTATCAATTTAATTCTGAGATTTTACTGCCTACTTTACCCACACAAACTTTAATTAACTACATGAATAGTTATCTTTATCATGGAAATGTTAAAGAAGCAATGCTTCCTTCAAATACAACCGGTTTGCCAGAACGTCCAAAACTGACATTTCATACTTGTTCTTTTATGTACTTTCGTGTTTTGGTGTACGTTTTTCGCTTTATTTTTGGGCTTGATCTTTGTTTACATTATTTAAATGAGAAGCATTTAAATACCTAACTGGTTGACGACATTTTGGATTGAAAAACTTATTCGACAAAACAATACACCGTAAAAATCTATATGGTTATTAAGGCCTATATTATAAAAATCTTTGACAAAAAAATGTAAAACTAAAATCTCTTAATTTAATTATTTCAGTTAAAATATGTACGCTTTTCAATGCATGGATTAAGCAAAGTAATAAATTCATTAACACAGTTCAGTTGGCGAGAATATTAAACCAAACAAAAGTTCTGAGACTTTTTATTTGCAATGAAATTTAGAAGGATCATTTATTAAACATTAAAAGATTTTGACATTTGCCCATGTTTACTGAATTGATTTACCAGTGACCATATTTTTGCCGTTACAGTTATCTTCGTTACAATAACATTCCTGGATTTTCCCATCCTTGTTCTCATTCATCACGCTACATCCATCTGGCTTATCTTTTGGCATCGCTTTACAGCCCAACAGTTTCCATTCATTGTTACGGTCAACCAATTGCCAGCACACTTCATTGTCAGCGCATTTCTTCGACTCGAGTTTCTCTTCACACCATTTTCGTAAACCACAGGTATAGCAAGATCCTAAAAGAAAAATTGATACTTAAAATTATATAAACAAATTTATAATATCACTAAATACAATTTCAAGGCTCCTACGTTCTGCGATTGAAGCTGTTGGTAAAAGAAGTGTCAGTATTTCCAATAATAACATCAAGAAAGAAAGTTTATTTCTTGCAATCCAAGCCATCTTTGAAAGAACCCAAATTTGTTTTCGGTGTAAACAGGAAAGATTGAAAACCCTTCAATGTATTATATTCAGATAGTACAACTCATAAAAGAAGTAAATGTGATATTTTTCTATCAGATATCATCATACCGACGAAATGTTTTTGTTAATACTGTCGTTTTAATCACAAACGATATATTAACGGAAAAGCAACATTTAGTAAACGTTTATTACTCATTGTTCCTTGGCTGCCAGTGTTACTCATACAAAAATTATATCAATAGGCAATAACTGAACATCACAAGTTTAGTAAGAGAAGCAGATCTTTTTATTAGGCCATAATATTTAATAAAATAAGTATTATTAATAAATTATTATATATTAATGTAAATAAAATTTTAGGATGTAATAAGTTTTGGCCATTTTCCATCATAAACAATTTGAATCAGTCTTTTTACTAATTCATGTTGAACCATTGGATGAAATTTGAGTTACCTATACGAAGTTTTACTACTCATAAAAATATTTTTCAGGCAAACGTTTTTGAAATCAATAAATAAAGTAAATATCACTTTGTGATTTATGTAATGTTTTGTTGACCTTTATTAAATCATTTTATATGAAAATTTTGTTCTTTAATTGCATTTTTATTTATTTATGTATTCAAATGACATTTTCTATTTCATTCAACCATACCGCTTTTATTTCAAGGTTAAATGTTCGAATAAATGTTCACGCAACAAACTATACCATGCCATTGATATAATATATAACACATTATTTGTCATGATTTCTTATAAATTTTACCAAATCTAATGAAATGCATTGACGCTATGCTTTATATCCAAAGTAGTTTCCTAAATTAACTGATGTAAATGAGGTTTGTTTTTCATACAAGGAAAATCTTGAACAATTGCTTTCCTGTCATCGCCAAAGTATTTTTATTAAAAACCACACGATTCTGGGAATATTTCAAGCTGTTTTGTTGTTGTGGATTTTGTTGGTTTGGTACGACTCGTGTTAAGGAAAACTTATTATTAAATTAAATGACACCATGCATTTTTTTAATTAATATATTCCTTCTTTGTCTAAAGTAATTGCATTTGGAGTGCGGTAAAAAAAATCAGACTTAAATATTTGAAAAGTTTAAAATGTTTTCAATTTTTGCACAACTCCAGGGGCTTATCAAGCAAAGCACTATAAATATTGACAACAATGTGTTCTCCTTACACTACAAGTTTACAGTAATGCTGTTAATTGGGTTTTCGGTAATGATTGGAACAAGGCAGTATTTTGGGGATCCTATTGACTGTACTGCGGGTGGAGATGGTTCACCACACAAAAGGGTACTACGGCCTCATTTTTCAACTATTGAAATTTTGTCAGGTAAACTAATTTCAATTAACTTGTATTTTAGATTGTAGATAACTTTTGCTGGTTTAATAGCTACATAATTTTACCCCGAAATTTAAGTCATGGCTACGGTGAAAATTCAGATCCCCGTTACAAGCCTGTTATCCGAGCTGTCTTAAAATTTGAAGAGTTGGAAGACCCAAACTCTAAATACATAGCATATTTTCTGCATGCTTATCAGTGGATCGAATTTATTCTCTTTTTCCAAGCTGTTTTGTTTTTTGTGCCTCGCTATCTCTGGCGCTATTGTTGGGAACAAGGTCGAATTAAAATGCTGACTGAAGGCTTTGCCCTTATTCAACTTAAAGAAGAAAGCGACGAAGATATCCTAAACGTTGTGCGGTTCATCAAAAGGAATAAGTTAAACACGTGGGAATACGCAGGGAAATTTGTGATTTGCGAGATATTAAACTTTCTAAACGTTTTATTTCAGTTTTTGTATATAATGTGGTTGTTTGATATTGAAGTGGGTGTTTTAGTAAATGACTTTGTAACTTCGAAAAGTAATGTTAAACCGGAGCATCCTTTAAGCTTAATATTTCCTACGGTTGCAAGATGTGAGGTTCCTTATCAAGGTGGGGCGGGAACTACTTATTTGCCAGAGTTTTGCGTTTTGCCCGTGAACGTATTCACGAAGAAGGTTTACATATTTTTGTGGTATGTTTCTGAAAACTACATATAATTATTTCTAAAGTTTTCTCAAACTTGTCAAGTTTTTTTGTTTCTTTTTTAGGTTCCATTTCCTTATCATTTCTATAATTTCAGCCCTAGGACTACTCTATCGAATACTCACCATCATTTCCTCTAAATTTCGTACGTATTTACTTAACCACACTCGTCACGGACATACTATTCCAGATCCAGCTTGTTTGACCACACTTGGAAATATTGGTTACGGACAATGGTTTTTACTCAAACATATTTCCAAGAATGTGGACCCACTCACTTTTAAAACAATGCTGGAACAGTACCACGCATTAGTGAAATGTCCACCTGACGCACGAAACTCGATTTATGATGCAAAGAACAATGATAACCTTACATCTGTGGATGGGAAATCCATCAGCAAAAATATATTTGGTACGTTAATTGTTGCTATTTGTGATGCAATTTCAAACAAAGTACAACCCACACGTAAATAAAGCTTGTTTAAATGCTACTAGGACAAATTTCAACTGAATTTTTTTAATGAACTAAAACCTTACAGCGGTGATCTTTCATATTGTCTAAAACTACATAGGTTAATGTATATAAATATTGGAACAAAAGATTCCTAAGCATCATTGTACTCGTATAAAAAACAAGAAATTAATCATTTCGTATCCCATTTAAAAAAAGGTTCGAAAAAAAGTTAGACAAATGTCATAAACGTATTGTTGAATAAATATCAAACCACTGTCATGAATTTAAAGTTTTTATACATTTCTGAAAGCTTAGGTTTCACTCTACATTATTCTATGTAAATATCCTTAAATCTGACAAAAATGTTAGAGAACAGAAATAAAAGGCAAAAAGGAACTTTTAAAACTCAGGAAAACTATTGATTATTACGTGTTTTTGAATGACCTGTTTTATTAAGTACAAACAAGTTTTACAATCAACGAAATGATTTTTCAGTGCTCGAAAGTGTGTTGTTTTTATATATGGTTCAAACATACGAATAAGATACTTCGTCCTTAAGAAAATCAATTTTCAAATTTGTCCGAGTAGTATTTAAACACCCTTTAGTAATTTTTGAAGAATCCTTGAACACGAATACTGAATTTAACATTAGTCGTATTACACACAAAACTAGTATTATGACTAAACGTGGAATTTTTTCTGGTGCATTTCCCACAACGAAATGCGCGAAAAAAAATCCACGTTCGTTTCTTGATGCTATGTTTTAGCATGAAACAAATACATGTACTTTATCATGAAAACAACTCCTTAGTGCAAAAAATCATTTAATTTAATAAGATAAATAAAATATGTCAATGCAACAATATGTTTGAAATTATAATTGACATCACGTGAAATTACACACACTTGCATATATCGAATAAGATAATATTATTCCTTCATTGACTAGGGTCGTGGCCTGGTAGCAGGTGAGACCAATAACATCAATTTGATTTTTTTGGCAAAAAATCCATGTTTGTCCATTGTTGTAATACATTATATAGAAATTAAATAGTATATTTTTATCACTAAAACATATCTTCGATCCCATATAATTATACTGAAGCAACAATATATTGCCCATGCACCAATATTTTATCAGTTTGTGGTTTTATTGACATGACATAAATGATAATAAATACATTAAGCCAAACTAATATTACAAAATGTATCATTGCAAAGGTATATCATTAAAATACATTTTATAGTACGTCGTTATTGCAGCAAAACTTTTGTTTTATTTGATTTTTCTATTAAATAAATAACCTTGAACCATTAAACATTCTAACTTTGGAAAAAGTTTCCATACATTCGATTTCAACATTTTATTTTCGTAGCCTATAAATTTTATCTTTTGATTTTTACTAAAAAATCCCATTCCATGCTCTCTGCTATACATTTGCCAAGGCTTATCTGCATTTGACTCTATCTCAATATACTTTAGTTTTTTCAAGGGCAAGAGAAAATCTAAACAACACCACTCCGTTGACAGTTTAATTGATATACGCTCAACCTCTGGTAACTGCAAATGAAAGGATTTTGACAACTCCCACATTTCCTTCTCAGAGTCAATATTTTGCAGTTCCAAGTAAAAGTCCTTAAGAGTAGCTGACCAGTTATTAGACACCATTCGAAGAATCCGTGACAGTTTTATGTAGTTTAGCCCTCGTCTAACACAGTGAAATTTGCTAAGCTCCCAGTTGCTCCCATATTGCTCCAGCTTTCTAATTCCACTTTCAGAATAAAGATCTACAGACAGATTTCTCAAGTTTGGAAATTTAATAAGATGATAATTATATTCGTCAGAATACATCCATGATTCTATTTCCAGATGACTAATTGTGGCTCGATTTTGCCTAAGTAGTTCGTTAACAATGGAAGGTGGTAGATTTTTCACGCTGAGAAAGCGAAGATTCGGAAATATCAGGTAAATTTGGTTGTGAAAACTGAAACTTTCGTTTTGTAGTTCAATAGGCATGTTGTTGTTTTCGTCAAAATTACATTCCAATTTTAACACTTTAATGTTTGGCAGGAGATTAGTTCCCTTGTTTATGAAAAATTGATGCAACAATTGAGAGACTCCAGAAACATCCGAAGTCTGATTGGTCATGGAAATCTGAATATAGTTAAGATGATATCCATATTTTCTTATTATAGCTTGACTTTCTCGCTTATATGCCTGTTGAAGTGCAGATATTTCCATATCCGAACAAATTTCAGCAATGCTGAGAGATTTGTGAAGAAATGGATTTCCATTACGTCCGAGAAAATTTTGGGTAAACCACGAGTGAGATGTATTGTCAATCATATGGTTCATGGGAATTCGTCTACGGCGAACTTTTCGATCTGTTTTTAATTTCATTTGCCAGTGGTTTAATTTTCCATAGTAGTTTTGGATGGCTACATTCCATGCTGGGCAGACAAGACGGTAATTTCCGGGAAAGTCCCAAAGAATATCTGAAGCACTTAAATATTCGGGTCTATGTTTAGGCTGTTCAAGCTCTTGATACTTGAGCATGTCAAAACATTCCGATGAGTTTTGTTCGTACTGGCGGACGAGTACCTCAAAAACTGGGGGAAATAAATATTTGATTCTTCGCGGCAATAAAATATTTCGGAAGAAGGGCGAAGCGTTTGAAAGGTTTTGTAAGTCGGCAGAATTCTTACAAGTTTTGAGTATCCTCTGCCATATCTAGAATAGTAAAATGGAAAAGTTAGTTATTTTTGAAAACTCGAAATAAATTTTTCAATGTTATAATGATCTACCTTGTCGGAAAATAATTGTCGTAAGTAAAATTCATCAGAAAAGTTATTAATTTGAGTGTATTTAATACACTTGCAATTTGAATACTTTTCTGTTAGTCTAAACGGTAGGTTAAAGGGTTTGAAAATTTTATTCTGCTCTGAATGATCTAACAATAAAATTAAGTCGTCGTTATCCCGATCGTTGGATTTGTTCACAAGTGATGTCAAATCACTTTCTGGAGACCACATTGCCCTTGATTGCCCAGCACCCATGATTATTAAAGTTATTAAACTTGAATATTTTACTAATTTTAATGTTTTTGAATTAACGTCGGTTATTGTATTGTAATTGTATTAAAACGTCGGGTAATATTTATAGTTTAGTTTAAACGTTTAATTTAGGTTTCACAATTGATATAATAATCACAAATGATAAAGTGGTTTGTACTGGAATATCACGGCTGGGTTTAATAGCAGACAGTTCTTTACTGACACGAAAAATAAATAACTTGTTAGCTTATAAATATTCCAGATACCTTATATTTTTTCAAGGTAGATAAGATCGACAGAAATTATCACATGATTTTATGACGTATATTTGTATTCATTTGATCAAAGTTAATTCAATTCATGTTAAATAACACCTGTTTCTTGTAACGTGTGGGTTAATTTAATGGGGGTTTTCGGTTAAAGGGAGAGGATCTGGATTACTATTGGTGGTGGTGGT
>JAQFZH010003335.1:0-14050 GCA_034695485.1 Entomobrya nivalis | reverse complement strand
AATTTAGTTGAGCAGTCAACACCATATCCTGAGAAGGTTTTGCGGTGTTTGCATTTAAAAATATTGGCTTCTTGTATCACATTGTGTTTATTAGTAATAAGCAATGCATATAAAAATTACAACATGTATGACCTAATTGCCCCGAAACAGTTTAAACCGTTCGAGTATTTTGAACAATTGATAAATTCAAACTACTCAATTTTTTCAGAACCGTACAAAATTGTGATTTCGCGAGCATGTATCTTTAATGAATCCGTTTTCAAAAACTGCAAGCGAGCCGGATTTTATGACTCGCATTTAGTAAATCATTATAAATTAATTTATCAATCGAAAAAAAGTATGGACGAAATTATTTTGGTAAGTTCATATTTGTCAGGTTTCAAGACACTTTTTACAAAAAAGAATGAAAAATTACCTAATCGAATATCATATGTTTACAACAATTCTACTTTGGACATGACGTTAATTTTTCAAAATGCAAAAAAATATTTCACTACAAATTTAAGCCATGAGAAGCTTTTGAGTTATCCTGATAACATTGAAGCAACAGTAGACCTTTTGGCGGAATGTAATAAGGTAGCCTTTCTTGTACAATTTACAAGATCAAATGAGATTGAACGTATTTTAAGAAGCCGAAGTACATCAAAATTATCTGTAGGACGAGAAGTGCTTTTGGAACGAAGATTGGGATTTTATCTTCGTGGGTGGATTCCACATTTCATAAAAATGCGTCTCAGAGGAATTCAAAGTTCAGGAATAATTGACTGGTGGAATAAACTAGTTTCGATTCATTTAGTTAACGTAAGAGTAAACTCTAAACGATCTCGTTATTCCAATGTCACAAAACCAAAAAAAAAATCACATGAATTAAGTGCTCGAAATCAAGCCCAAGCCCAAGAAGAACGATCAGAATACTTTATTGATTTGGTTATGGCTATGCTATTGTGTTGTTTGGTTGCTTTTATCTCTTGCCTGCAAGAAATATTTTGGAGTTTTGTAGCTCGTGTCCTTCATCGCTTAACGTTTTAAATTGAAAACTCCCTCATTTATTAAATTTGTCAAAAGGATAGTTTGCCTCTGCATAGTTTCTGAAAAAGGTAGAGTTAATACTACGTCAACGTAAATCGTTGTAGAGTGGCTTGAAATGTAATCAGCTGACTCAATATTCAGATATTCTAGCAACATATTTATGAATAGACCAGAGCTCAATATAAATAGATAGAAACGAGCCTAATACAAGAACCAATCGAAAGACATTGACGCTGATGCTTTAATCAGGATACAACGTGTGATAAAAGCACTTGGTTAAAAAATATCATATCAAATGATTTTGTTTGATCATTTTTATAAGTTGAACTCTGGGCTGTCTTATCATATTGACATACTTTGTATTTATCTACATCTTTCTAAGATACCAGAATATTTGATCGGGTCCTTAGTTTTAATTTACTATGTGCGTAGTTTAGAAACAGTCCAATCGAGAAGATGGACTATTATTATTAAACTTCATTAAAAATTAAGCCAGCATTGTAGTATTTAACTTAATCATACTTTACATCTATCAGTCTTAAAAATCTAAACTCTAATGCAAATATTTTTCAGTATCACTACACTCAATATAATATTATTTAAAACTTTTCAGTTTTACCAAACCTGGATATACGTTTAATAAATTAGTATATCTGTAAAATAATTTTATATAAACAAACAGTCCTTTCTGGATTCAAGTATAATAAAATAACTATTTGACAGGCAATATATCAGTTGAATGATTCCTTCTGATTTAACATACATTTATTTTTTAAGCTATTAATTATTAAGTTTTGCGGACTTAGGAGTTCTTACTAAACCTTTGAGTAATTTTTTTTGAATTTAGATGTAATCGTTATTCGAAAAGCTTCTTAAGCACTTAGTAAAAATAATTCTAAATTTTACTAGTGAATTTTTCATGGCGATTTTTTCATGAAAACGTACTCCTATTGTAACGGACATATGACTTTGGTTAATGAAAAGCACTTAATACTCAATCCAGTTAACAAAAATTAAAAATGGAAACATGTACGTGGTTTTGTACAAGCCTTGCTATTAGCTGGTTAGATTTAATTATTTTTGTAGCTTTTGCAACGGTTTCAGCTGCGCTTAGCTTTCAGCTACGAAATAAAGTAATTCGAAGTGCAACTATGTAATACGATATTGACAAGGGGTAAGCGACAAGTTGCTTAACGGACACTTCTCCAGGAAATGGTATGCAAATTAAAAAAATTCTAAACGATGTTGGTGTTGACGACATCCTGTGTTCCAGGTGACGAGTTTGATTTAGTGTATATTGAAGCGTGTGACTGTGCTTGTGTTACGTGTAAAATGTTGCAAGAAATATGGACGTGACTGTTAAATAAAACACGTTGACTATTAGTTGAACAACGTGATTTACTGTGAACGATTTCCAGTAAAATATCAGCCAGATTATACGCATCACAAGGGAAGGCATGGGGAGGAGAATAACTAGGGACAGTACCGATATTCTACTGGTTTTTTAGAGCTAAGCCAGAAGAGGGTTAGTGGTGCATTAAAATCATACTAAGAAAATCTAGTAAATTCGATCAGAATATTGATGAAAGTATTGGAATTTAAAAAAGTTTTTTTTTTGATAGAAAAAAAAGGAAACGAGTATCTGCAAAAAAATCTAATTTGAGGTATAAAAATATCCCAATTCACATACGTTGATTACTTTTGATAAGCATATATTATTATGAGAATGCGGAAATAAACTTATGTCATTTAATTTACATAAAGCGGACTGACAGAACATTCTCATACAACATCCACGCTTTTAAAATAAAATAAATATACAATCGATTTTTAAGGTTTTTTATTTACATCATTCTTATATAAATATACCCACTCCATTGCATTTTGATGTGCAAAGCTAGAAGTGGAAATACCCAGTTTTGCTATTTGTTTTGCCTATCAAAACTGCAAATGTATTTTTTAATTGATTAAAAATAGTAAATGGCTTGGAATAATTCCCCTCGAAATAGCAAAAAGGAATGCTTATGCTTAAAATACTTATTTTGATTAACCCTTTTTAACTAATTTTACAGAAAAAATATTGAGACACATAGAAATGGGATCTTAAAACATCAACCTGATTTTACATCCTACAATTTATACAATGAAAGATACATGAACCTTATACAACTTTTGATACAAAATAAGACCCTAAATAACTTATTGTTTTTAAAACTTAAAACACAAACTTTTCAAAATTAAGCTGAACCAAGCAGCAGCATTGTCACAGCATTCTGAATTATATCTTCACAAATATGCAAGCCTAATTTAGAAGTGGCCATGCCGTACGGTCCGAGATTAAATCCAATAGTCTTGCAAGCACACAATACCTTACTATCCACTTTTCCCACAACAACTTTCTTCCAATATACTTTAAATATTTTGGAATTTCTGCATGGAAAATCTGCCAAAAATGTCAACATCAACGCTAGTCCAAAACAAATCATTGTGATAACCGGGGCCAGCATATACATAAGTATATTCATCAAGGTGTACATTTTCAACGTCATATACGCTCCAGATGAAGCTAAAAATATTCCAACGAAGATCAATATAGTTAGAAACTCTATAACGATATTGTTTCCTAGGACTAAAAACACGTCCATTGTCCGAAAACGTTTGTAGCACTTTGAAAACTCATACCGATTTAGTCCGGAGAACGTAGATTTACTAAAATGGATTGTTTGGGAAAAGGTAACTATCCCATCCAGAAATATAAGTATTAGAAGCAATGCGGATAATATCACAGACTCAACATAACTCATAACGAACAGGTACAAGAAACAAGATAAAAACTTTGTTAATAAACTGTAGCTTGAAAATATTAACTGAACTGGCTCATATGGAATAGCAAATGGTAATAAGCCAATTCCAAGGGCAACAATGTAACAGGATATTGACAATGAGTAGACGATAAGTTGCTTAATAGACGCTTCTCCGAGAAATGGTATGCGAATAACAAAATTTATAAATGAAGTTGAAAATGGTCTGTTTCTACATTCTGTGATTTCCAGATGTCGACTTTGATTTAATGTATATTGAATTACATGATTGTGTGTTTGAACTGTGTAGAAGGCTGAAAGAAATATGAACATGTCAGTTAAATAAAATACGTTGACTATTATTTGATCCACATGATTTACTGTGAACGACTTCCAATGAAAAAATAGCCAAATATTACGCCATACAAGGGAAGGAATGAAAAGGATTATAATTAAGAATAATACTGAAATTCTAGCTGTTTTGTGAATTTTATTTTGATATGAGTTACTGGCAACTAGCTTTTGGGTTACAGTGTCAACTTCATAGGGCATTGGAAATGTTTTTTGAAATATGGAGAGCACTTGATACGCAGCTGAAGAAAGGAACATTTTTAAGCGAAAACAAGTTAGGAGAGCAAAAATACTTTTAAAAAATGCGCCGCAAAATTATATATACCAACAATACGTGGGGTTAGCTAGTATTTAGTATGTAGTTGTTGGAATAGTTATACAAAGTATTTGGACAGAAGGAAAGTTACAGAAGTTGTTAAAAAAATATTTTTGCGAATAGCTCAAAATAGACGAGTTTACTATCATAGACTTTTAATTTGGAGTTATAGATTTCAGTTTACTCATGGATTTACTGGTTTGATAAAAATATACATTATGAAAATAACTTAAATTAAACAAGTGAGATTAAATCATGTTTTTTTTGTAATTTACTTTCATAAAAATTTCTATTGGTTTTCTAAGCATTTATGATTACTTGTTTTGTTAAGAATACAGTTAAAATTGTATTTTTACTATCACAATTTCGAACTTTTCATGGATAAGTGACGACGTTGCACAAATAAACATCCGGGTTACTGAACGTTGCTAACTGGGTTATATAAAGCAAATACGAAAAAATAACAGCCAAATATTGCCAAGCAAATGTTTCAAAAGTTGTGTATTCGTGGATTGTGCTTGCATTTACTGTCATATTGTCAGCCTATTGGTATGAATAGTTTTATTTTTGAAAGTTGTCAAATTCCTGTTTTTATTATTTTACAACAATACATACAAGTAGTGACGTTATCAGATCTAAAGAAATAAAAAAGACGTTTGCATAAAAAATAGTTTCTAAATTTCTTTGAATTAAAGTGAGAATTCTTAATTGCAATAATTAGTAATTATTTCTGGCATAATTTCATCGTCGGTGGAATTCGGTGTTTGAGTTCAGAAAAATACGAGGCTGAAACCTCGCACAATTACACAACTTATATAGCCTTCATCATTATATAGCACCACCACCATCTACTCATATCAAAGCCATTGGTTATGACACATGACAACTATGTTTCAGTTGCAACATGACTGTATACAAGAAAAATTAAAATGTGATCAAGTAGAAAGGTATGAAACGTGTAAAACAATGAATTCTTTACGCAACTAAAACTTTTTTTGTAAACGTACAAATTTGTAATGGTGGAAAAAGATTGCTTTGGTACAAGTGTTAACAAATAACTACAAAAATGGTAAAGACAATTCAGAAAACGAGGAGAAAATAGAATTGAAAAATAATCAGAAAAAGCGGCAAGAACAATCACGACATTTGATTGAGGTTTTTTTGCATTAATGAAAGGTTTTCTGGCTGCGTTTATCTGTTGTTTGTTAGAATTACTGTGCTACGCAATAAAGAAATATTTTTTCGAGGTATGAGTTCTTACATGCAAAATAAAATGCACGTTTGCAGCAAATTTATGCATTACTAACATGCATGCATCAAATCACAAGGATTATTAGAAGGCTTCATTATCCCAATCTCCGATGCAACTGCAAGTCACCAAACACAGAACGACCAGATTATAAAAGTAAAAAATAAGACATTTTAATAAAACTTCAGACCTTCTTCCTGATCAGCGTTTGCATTTATGACAACGTGATTCAAGATACTGAAAAAACAGTTGTATTGAGCATAATCATGAAACTCAAACCAGAGTAAACTTTTCAGCAAATGTATTAGTATAGCTTTTATTGTTAGATTAACAATACTAAATGAATTGAAACATATTTTAAGAAATAAATACATAATGAAAATCTCCGAAGGAAGAAAAGTGTTTGTCGAAACACGAGCTGAATTGGACCTCTATGGCTATTCAATTATGTATAAAAATGCAAATAAAATGATTCCATAGCTTCGAAATATCGAAATTATTGAAATTACTTTTTGCACTCAAACTGGTAAAATTTCGTGCAAATTTCAAACAACTCTAGCGAGCAAAGTTCTAAAGCAAAACGAATCTAGTGAACTCGCCGTTTTTAAACGACATTTTTTCTACCTTTTTTGAACTATTATACTAAATCTCAAGGAATAATACTTTTATCGTGTGGTTTAATGTGTTGCCATGTCTGAATAACCTACAAAAATCTTGAATTTTTTAATCCCTTTACTAGTCTGGCCTTTTTCAAATTTTGGCACGCCCTGGCGCCGTGGGTCACCCGTTTGAGCAATATTTTTTGGCACAATGTGCTTCTTCAACATGTACTATCATAATATGGAAACAACGTATATTTTCGAAGCCATGACGAATTCCACCTTTCGAAGCTCATCCATGTTATTTAAAGTGGAAACGAATTTTAACACAGCGTTGGATCATAATCTCTGATGATTGGTTTACGTAAAAATTCACACAGTCTCAGAGATAGTAAAATATATGGCTTGTAAATGTAAAACTTTACTTATAGATTGACAAATATTATTGCTTGAGTGTCCTTGTTATGTGTCAAATAGAATTTGGCTTTCAAGTAGTCCTACAAACTGTAATAATTGCTTTAAATCTTTGATATAAATTAATTGAAAATAAAATTTGATAATGGCTTCTTACCATTTTTTCCTTTTCAATGACATGAAATGACAATTATTTCTAAAAGGGTATCTTTTGTTCGAACGAGCTAAATCATAACTTGCCCTATGACTGTCTAAATAAGTAGTCTTCGTTTTCCTGCACAAGAATTTTCATTTCGGAACTTCGTAAAGACAAAACTACATTTATGATTAATTTGGGCATCCAATACAAAAGCACACAAGTTTTGCATTTGTGAATGAAATCTGAATCGAACCAATTTCTTTAAAAAATCATAGTTAAACCCATAATGTACAAAGCAATTGTAAATGTTATGTTGCTCTCACACCAAATTTTATGTAATTCTATATTATTAAAACGTTTAAACACAAAGGATATAAAAAGAGAATATATTTCACAAGTTCCTACACTAAATGATGTAGATTTAAGTCTAGTAACGTTAAACTGTTCTTCATGTTTTGTAGCAATTACTTGTTTTGGAACTGTAAATATAAAAACTGTAGACTATACGCCTATTTTACTGAAACGAGTTGAACCCGTAATGGTGAAAACGATTTATGACCCATACTATAAACTTGGATATACTGTTTCTAGTATCGTAAAACAATTACCTAGAAAGCATAAACTTAATAAAGAAAATACTTTTTCATCATTAAACTGTTCCTCAAAGTTTCTTACAACTGACAGCTTAAATATCTGCATTGTGGTTAACATAACCTTGTTAAGTACTTACATTCGAAATGTAAACTATTTTCAAAATATTTATCTATTTCCACCGCTAATTAAGGAAACCCTTCCCAGTTTCTGGGCTAGTGGTTCAAGTATATTTAAGCTTAAATACATCCAACCCTGCCATTTGTCATTGTATATACTGCACCCAAACACCTCAGTCTCCTCGTGGATAAAACGCTATTCGTATTATAGTCCAAAACTGGAAAACATGTGTTGGATTGACAATTTAATTCAAAGTACTATCGTAATACTTAACTATGGATTCATTCTAACTCAAACAGAAACAATACTCGTGTAAGCACCTTGTGGAATCCATACAAGTCTGAAATTTTCAGCAAGATTGATCAGTTATGACTTTAAAGATCTTTACAACAAAATCGATCATAAGTTTTCAAAGTTGAACAATATATCCTCTTGGGTAATTAGATACAAGTATATTTACTACAATCCAACCCTCATGTGTGCAGATGGCGCTGGATATTTCACATTGCTCCAACTTGCTGCTGAAAATCTTTTGAATTGTCTAGCCATCCGAGTTATTTGGAAAGACATAATAGGTTTAAACTTTAAACTGAAAGTCAGCGCTGAAGACACAGAGTGGAGTACTGCAATTTATTACTTTACAGGGTACGATTTTGATAGCACATATATTTCAATGGATCATCGTCTCGACAATGTACGTTTTATTGCTTGCGGCGACACATTTACGAAGGACAAACTTTTCCACCAAACCTTACTCTCTGGTTTCGACTGTAATTGTTGGATTGCTCTCTTTGTGTTCGTGGTAATTTTAGTACCGATTAGTTTAAGTCTAATGCTGTATAATTTTGAAGACGAAATTTTGGCAAACAGTTACTTCACCAATTTTGAAGCTGTACTAAAAATATTTTAGAGCAGTCAAGTCCATATTCGGAAAAAAAATTGCAGGGCATCAGGCAAAAATTGTTTGTGGCTTGCGTCCTATTATATGCTCTTGTTTTAAGTAATGCATACAAAAACGATAACTGTATGTATAGTCTGATTAAGCCTAATGTATTTCGTCCATTTGAGCATTTTTACCAGCTGATTGAATCCAACTATTCGATATTGTCGGAGCCACATGAGATAATTATTAGAGAACGATGTACTATAAATGAGGTCGAATTCCAAAAATGTGTAAATGCAGGTTTGGAAGACAAACATCATGTGCACTACATAGATTTTAGTAACCTAATACATAGTACAATGTTATACGTGGCGTCATACATAGCGTCACGAGTAGATCAATTTGGAGTATATGGAAAGAATTTGCCAAAGCGAATGAACACAGTTTACAAAAATTCGAAGCTGTCGACTTCTCATATTTTGACAGAAGCCCAATATTTATTTCAGAAAGACAGTTTTGATGATTTTCGAAGCTTTAACTTTGATAATGATTATTTAAAAACCGCAAAAACGCTATCAGAGTGTAACAATACAGCCTTAGTGGCACGAGATACGAGAATATTAGAGTTACAGAGAATTTTGAAAAACGAAGGCATTCCCAAAATTTCTGTAGGAAAAGAAAAGCTTTTGGAACGAAGATTAGGATTTTACTTTAAAGGATGGGTCCCTAGTTTTATACAAACGCGTATTAGATCAGTTCAAAATTCAGGCATATTAGATTGGTGGAATAAGATAGCTTCGCAACAAGTGTTGACGAACAAATACGGAAAAAGTTTAAATAGTTCGAAAAACGAAAATTCTCTAGGTTTAAAAAGGAATCCTGGAAATCGACATAAGAATTCGCAACATTTAGTTGAGGTTGTGTTTGCACTGCTGAAAGGTTTTCTCGTAGCCTTTATGGTTTGGTTGATAGAGACGGTACATTTCAACATAATAACTGTATTTAAAAGGTTATAATATGAGCATCAAAATAAGTTGTCTGAAATCATGTGTTGGGTACAAATTTAGAAATTTACCAATTATGATTTCATATTTTTGATAATGTACCTTAAATCCTTTGCATGTAAGGTTAAAGCAGAATAAAATTATCATACTTTAATCAGTACGATACTTTATACTTTATTTTTGTCATTAAATTTTACTTAAACCTACAAACACTCATATACAGTGGAACAAAAAAATGTGACGTTAAGAGGAATATTTTTTGGTATCCAAACTTGTAGTTTTTAAAGTGTTTTCAAGCTTCTTTAATCATTCTAAGTATCACTTCAATTTCTACAATTTATGTCCTTCTTCGTCATCGTCAACCTTTCCACTTATTCCAGTAAGAGCAAACAGTTATATCAATAGTTTTATTGAATTACTTTTACACATTTAAAAAATTCTATTCCTGAGCAGTAATTTATTACTTGTTTTACTTCGTCAGCGTTCTGCGCATTAGTAATTTTGGTTTCCAGTCCACTGAAAGAAAGAGGAGCCTTTATTAAGAGGCATCCCAAAGTCCAATATCAATTTTGCGGCCAGTTTGTTTAACGGCTACTTCAGTTAATATATTAGTATCCCGGTTTATGAAACTTAGGTGGGTGTTGGAGAACACAAAGCACTTACTAAGGAATTTACTACCTTCTTGGCTGCAGATATCTCCAAACTCCTGTACTACTCTTTTTTAAAGGCTGATATGTGTTTTATGTAGGTGTTGGTTTAATGATAAACGTTTACCACACGTCATGTTAAAATAATGAAAATATGCAAGCATGGTATGACAAATATTTTAGGGTCGGTTAAATTTTGAATAAATTTGAAAATCAATCAATTCTGACAATGACTATGGCTACTAATGCCAGTTTTGTTATTCGATTAAGTTATGATTCTTACTATTTGATTCTCTTAAAAAATCTCATTATCTTAATTTTAAAATGAAAGATTCTCCTTAAGCAAATTTCAACAAATTGTCACAAATTATCACCCCATAATTATGTTAAAACAAATAATTGTTGGCTACTTATCCACGTAAGAAATCCTCTTATTTAAGTACTAAGAAATAACATTTATAATTTAAAATTATATAACCAGGCTGGGCTTCGATCGAATTTCAATTTTGATGTATGTGTCTAAGTTTTCTTGAGTAAACAATCCAAATTTCGATTTATTCTGGGCTTTTGAACATTTTCATTTGTCAAGTTCCACTTCAAATGCGGTTTTAATCTAAATTTCAAAATTTAATATCCCGATATTCTATACCTCTGGAATGTTGGAAGAATTTCATTTAGTTCATTTTTCTGTGTCATGTTTCTTGCTGTTGCCCTGTTTATTTTAAGCATCTTTGTGCTAGTAAAAAATACTTTTTATTGAATCAATTAAGTCACATTTGTGTGCATAGGTTGATATTATATACAGAATTTATTAATTTTTTAGGTTCCAGAGCATTCACATTACATAAAATGGAAATCAAAGCATGTTTATGTGTCTATATTGCTGTGAACTATTTTAGTTTCACGATACAAGAAATTTTAGCGAAACCTATAAAGAATATTTACGATCCGAAGTATAACCCATACTTTAAAAAAACTAATACTGAAAACATTAATTTAAAAGATGTAATTATTTCATGTAACTCATGTTTTATCGCGATAACAAATTTTGGTGAAGTCAATCTTATCCCTAAGAAAAATACGCCCATTATTTTAAGACGATTTTTGCCATTCCATGTCAAAACCTCTGGATTGGGTCTTGCTGGACCTAACGTTAAAGCGAAACTTGAGCAGAATCAGAGTATACAACGTTGGAAATGTGAGTCGAACTACCTGGAAAGCTTTGAGAATCAAATTTGCATCGCAATAAATTTAACTAGGTTTAGTAATGAGATTCGGCCATGGAATCACATCCAGCATATATTTTTGTTTCCACCAATTGTGGACGAGCAATTCCCCAATTTGTGGACACGAGCGTGGAAATTATCTGATAAAAGGTACATTCAAACCCCAGATTTTGCACTTCACGTACTAGATTCAAGTGTACAACAATTTATTTATTTACAACGGTTACAAAGTAAAGCAATGCACAATTGTGAACGTTTCAACCAAGTTTCTGAATTTATAATTATTCGAAATATATATTCAATACAAAATGGAGCTGCAACGCTTTACGTTTTTCCACCTTGTGGAATTAACGTTTCTTTCAAGGTTGCCGCAAGTATCAATTCACAAAAATATTCAAAATTACGAATGCACTTGAATCAACAAATAGTTCAGATGAGCAATATATCAGAATGGAATGTGAACAATCGGGTACTACTTGATTTAAACCGTCAGAGCTGCGATGAAAATATATACTCCAACCAAAATTTGTTAAACTCTGAAATTAAAAAGCTTATCGCTTGCTTTGCAGTCAAATATGCATGGAAACTTGTTCTTAAGCAAAATTTTAAACTGAATTTTCTGCCCAGCACATCGACCACAACAATCGAGTACCTTCTAAGTTATGATATTGATAGTTTAGATTTCTCAATTGAATATCCGCCAGATCAAATTCGATTTATAGGTTGTGTTGATACATTCACATTCACAACTAAAAAGTCTCTACACGATACTCTACTTGAAAGCTTTGACAAAGACTGCTGGATTGCACTAATTATCATTTGTTTTGCATTTGTTCCCCTAATTTGGAGTTTACAAGCAATTGAACATTGATTTTAAATTAACTTTGGTGGTTTTAGAATCCGTTTACAAAAACTTAGTTGAACAGTCAACACCTTATTCTGAGAAAGTCTTGAGGTATTTGCATTTGAAAATATTGGCTACTAGCATATTATTGTGTTTATTAGTATTAAGCAATGCCTACAAGAACGACAACATGTATGATCTTATTGCACCAAAGCAGTTTGCTCCGTTTGAGGATTTTCAACAATTGATAAATTCAAACTACTCAATTTTGTCAGAACCGTACAGAGTTCATGTTTCACGAGCATGTGTCGTCAATGAATCCGTTTTTAGAAACTGTGAACAAGCTGGATTTTATGACTCGCATTTAGTAAATCATTTTAAATTGTTTGATCAATCAAAAAAGAGTGTCGACGAAATTCTTGTTGTAAGTTCATATTTGTCTAATTACAAATCATTTTTCACCAAGCAAGGTCAGAAATTGCCTAAACAAATATCTTATGTCTACAACAATTCTACTTTACGAATGTCTTCAGTTTTTTCAAAGGCAAAAAAATACTTCAATCAAAACCTGGCCCATGAGCATTTTTTTAAACACTCTGAAGATACTCAAGAAATAGTGAATTGTTTGGCCGAATGTAACCAAGTAGCCTTCCTTGTACAATTTACAAGACTAAAAGAAATTGAGCGTATGTTAAGAAGCCGTGGTGTATCAAAATTATCTGTGGGACGAAAAGTACTTTTAGAAAGAAGATTGGGATTTTACCTTAGTGGGTGGATTCCAGATTTCATATAGTTACGTCTAAGGGGAATCCAAAGTTCAGGTATAAGTGAGTGGTGGAATAAACTAGTTTCCATTCATTTGGTAAACGCAAGAGTAAATTCTAAACGATCTCTTTATTCGAAAGTCAGACAACTAAATACTACCAATGAATTAAGCGTACAAAATCAAGCCCAAGAAAAAAGGTCACAGCATTTAACTGAGTTTGTGTTAGCGTTTCTATTGGGAAGTTTGGTTGCTTTGATCTGTTACATGCTTGAAATGGTTTGGAGTTATGCAGCTCGTTTACTTCATCGGTTGACGGTTTAAAGTGAAAACTACTTTACGTATTTCTTCATCTCTCGTTAACAGTGAAGGTTTGCATCTGTAGAGATTTAGAAAAGCGTTACGTTGCTACTTAACCATGATGCATCGTCGTAGAGTGGTTTAAGAAGTAGCCAGCCGACTTAATATTAAGATATCCTACCAACATATTGATGAGTATATCAAAGCTCAATATATTTAAATGGAAACGAGTCCAAGACAAAAACCAATGGGAGGATTTTGATCGAGCTTCTTCAATCATGAAATGACGTGTCATAAACTTACTCGGTTTAAAATTATTCGTATCAAATGATTTTGTTTGAACATGTTTATAAGTTGAACGCTTGGCTGTCTTATCATATTAACATACTGTGTATTTATCTATATCTTTCTGAGATATCTGAATATTTGATCAGGTCCTTACTTTTAGTTTACTATGTGTGTAGTTTCGAAGCAGTCCAATAGTTAAGATGGACTATTATTATTAAATTTCATTAAAAAATTAACGTAACATTGTAGTATTTAATTTAATCATAGATTATTGTTAACTGTCCGTCTAAAACGTGTAAACTTTCAAGAAATTATTTTTCAGTATCACTACATTCAATATACTATTGTTTAAAACCTTCTAGCTTTACCAAACATTTATATACATGAGTATAATAAATTAATATATATCTAAAATAATTGTATATAAGCATGCAGTCCTTTCTAAACTCAAGTATTATGGTTAAAATACATAGTTGACAGGCAATA
>JAQFZH010003334.1:0-14051 GCA_034695485.1 Entomobrya nivalis | reverse complement strand
AACAAATTTCTACAAATAAAATTCTTCTAATATGGTTATGCACTAAGACCTATTCGACTCTATTATACCGACCCATTAAAATTACTACAACAGGTGTATTTTCTATGACTGGTTAAAAAGGTGTCTGTATGTTCTGATACCTCGTTAATGATTGTTTTTCCAATTTGGTATGTGAAATGGAAGGTAAAAATATAGGTTGCTATGCTAGTATGATGAGACTAATGCCAAACGAGTGCTCAGAACACATAAATACAAACATACCTTTAATGAGATAACAAGGAGCAGCTCGTTTGTGTAATAATTTTTGAAAAAATCATAAAAATTCATAAATTGTAATCGACAACTGCAGAGCAAGATCTTATAGAAAAAAGCAAGGCACGTACAATAAAAAAAGTTCACTCTCTCTTTCTTTTCTTCTGATCCCTTGTGCAACTTTTTATACACATTTTACCTTCAACGATCAACAACATTTAGACCTCCTTCTTTTCGACAAAACTTGCAATCAGCTCAACTTTTCCATGAAAAAATAATTGTGCCGGTTCCGTTGTTGTAGTCGCTTCTGTTGTGCATACAGATGTTGATTTGCAACTTTTTAAAAAGGGTTCAAAATGAATAGATGGTTCTGCTAGAGGATACCCTATTGCAACATCAAAATCACCCGCTTTTCCTTGACAAGTCAAATCAACGAAGGTGTTGCCAATATACATGCTCATTACACCATCACAAAAACTTTTTTTTCAACACATGGCTTTTTTGTTACATGTTTCCAAATAAACTTTTTTTTTGTGTGAAAAAATCAAATGGTGTTATCAGAAAAACATGATTCTTTGATCATCGTTTCAAAAGAGTGACGTTGATGATGATGATAATGACGACTGAAGTATTATGTATACATACATATATAATGTAATCTATTCAACTTAATTTTTGTAGGAACGACTACTAAGCTTGGAAGCACCTACTTCCTTTCATCTCTTCGTCATCTCATCACCACCACGTTCGTATCATTACTTTTTAGGTTTTCTGTTGCTAAAATGAACGTTTTTAAAATGCATAAGGTGAGACGTAGGAGGATCAAAAGGGTGCGACAGAGCGATTGAAGAAATACCATGAGGAAATGTAAAATTGCTTGTTTGTACATACTTTGCATAGAAATTTTATAATAGGAAGGAAATGTGCAATGGCAATGGTAATAATAATATAATATAAATACATGCATACCTTATATTTTATATGTGATCATTAACTTGATAATGATAATTTGTATTGCTGTCGGAGTACTTGTTGTATCAAACTTGTAATAGGAATGTAACAAGGCGAGAGTATTAAGTATGATTATTATTATTGAGGGATCAAGATCACCGGCCATTATAGTATATCGCAAGTGCGATCAGCATCATCTGTAAACTGCTTCACAGTCTTCGTCGTCCTTAACATGATCGCTTCTCTCCTGCACACAATCATTATCATCCTCGAAGTAATCACCATCCAAACATAATATTCATCCGGACAGGCTACGTGTTGCAGACCATTAACGAGTAGAAAAGAGGGGGGAAATAAAATGATATTGGTATATATACATATGCACTATGCACATAATAATTTTACCGACTTCTTCAGCGGCTCCACATCAGCAGTGGTTTATAGTGAGATAATTGGTGGTAGAAATAAGTGGCTGTAGTTTGTGGTGTGGTTTCAAGCAATATTTTCGCAGCAGCGCACACACAAACAAAAAGAGATGACCAATTCTACGAAAACTGTTTCACAAAAGCATGATAATTGTGTTGATCTGATGATCATTATTGCAATTGCTTAGAAGAAGCTCACCTCAAAATGTGTTTACAAAATCACAAATTATAGTATATACCAACAAACTAACATGGTTGTTTGAGTTTTGTTTTGATGGTAGTGGAACACAGATAGATGAGATTGATTGCTTGTGAGACTTGTAAGTGGCATTATGAGCGATGCAAGTCTCCAAATGTTATAGCAATATGTATTTGGTAAACGTATGGATGGCAAAGCCGAGTGTAAAAAATAAATGATGTGCACCCATTAATTAGAAGAGCTTGCGCAAAATAAGGTGCTAATTAAAGTAATTATAAGCTTAAAGTGGCAAAGTAGTGATATTCTTTAATTTTCAGTAAATATGTTGCATTTATTGAGTGAAAATATTATGAATGTTTGTTGTAAAGCGATATTCGAGTTAAATAATGACATGCGTGAAAAAATCCTTTTCACACACGAATAGTTAATTTTGAAATTAGACTAGATAATATTAGCGTACTTTAAAAAAATATATATATACCTGTACAAGGACAAGATTTTCATTCATTTGCCTTTTTACTTATTGCATACATACGTCATGACTTGAGCCATTAAATGTATAGTATAAAGTTTTACAGACCATGGTCAAAAAAATATTTTAATCTTGCGTCCATACATTTCGACAAAGTAGTCCAAACAAACCTTATTGTTGGCTCAAAAAGTTACTAACTTACTCGTTTAAAGTTTCTGAAAGGGTTTAGGATTTCAGCAATAAGGAATTCCCAGCAAAACCAAATTTTTTCCTAATCAAATTTTTTCCTAATCAAATTTTACGGCGATGGTATTTGTACAATAGGCCACAACATCGTAATTTACTATTCAATTTTATGAGCGGTTTTCCTTTATAGAAGAAGATATTCTGCAGGCATTATTTACATTTTAGACATGAAAAACTTTTATGTATCTGTTTTATGGTAATAATGATAGCAATAAAGTATCCAATTATTTTTCAACATTTGCCATTTAGTCAACCATGATTTTCATTTTACATGAAATTTTAATGTTATCGTGATCCATAAACTGGACAATTCGCGGAAGGAAATTTTATGGCAAAAGTATTAAAAACAAAATAAGAAATACTTAACAAATTCATTTAGAGAATGATGACATTCACGCAAGAAAATTTATGTACATAAAGGCGATTTTTTTTCATAAAATGACATTTGCACATATTAAAATAGTCAGTTCAGTGTATGCAGAACACAAACTAAATTCACTAATTTGCAGACTCGTAAATTTTACACTGCAACACGCAGTTTGGCTAATTATATGGTGAATGGTACGTATGACTTGACATGAAAAACGATGGCTGAAGGGTGTACCAGCTGGAGATCGAGTAAGATGACATATTCACTTAACTTATTTGACCCCTGCTGCTGATGATCATGTGAAAACACATTTTATACCAGTGCAATGCATACTTCTCAGAATGCCCTGCTAAGACACATTTTTGTAATTAACACGTGTCTCCTTAAATAACCCGTCTGTTATCCTGCATTAAGCTAAAATAATTGTTGTTAACCAACACCATTTTGAAAGCCTGCTCTCCTGGTGGTTGTTGTTTTAAAAGGAGTAAATAATTTTCAAGAAAATGTTTTGTATACTTTATGTATGTGTACATAAATTACTTTCTTCCTACCCACAAGGCATTTTAAAAGTTATGCATCTTGTTGTAATGTAATAATTACTAGCGATTTAGCCTACAAGTAAAATTTTCAGCTAGGCATGAACTTCTAAACAGGATGATGTGAAATTGTTTAGAAAAATAACAAAGTTTATTGCTATGATAAGAGGCAACAAAGAATTTGGTGTGAAGCGGTAGCTACAAACCCATGATTATCTGGAGAGGACTAGACTAGAGACCCATAAAACTGCTGCTATGCTCCTCAGAATATAGAGAAGTGTTCTAATCCTTCTAACACTTCATTTTGAACAAGTGTAAGGTTACCAACAAAGCAATGTGAGAGTTTTTACAGGGGAGAGAATGGGAAATGGAATAAAAATGCAAAGTTTGTAGGCATGACTTGACTTGATTTTAAATTTTCTTTAATCAACTTGAGCTCCATCCAGCTTCTTCTTCTATGTGTCGTTTTTTGGTTTGATTGTTTTACGTTTTGAAATGAATTGAGTTAATGGAACGATAACCAGACTGAATTAAAACTCGTTATAATTGCTATTCCTATTAAGTAGTTATGTGTATATTTTCCTGATGTTATTGAATTAACATAAACGTCAATTTACATAAAAGCTTTCAAAAGCAAATTGCATGTCTAGATGTTCGATAAACTGCAAAATAGCTGAGCTGAGTCGATTGAAAATGATAATTGTAATTAGCGACCGGTGTTGAATGTGATTAATGCTGTGAGTATTTCATGCAGTGGTTAATTCCTTTCTTCAAAAGAATTCGCAAAGTCATTCATTTAGCTGGAAGCAAGAACGATCGATATCTCTACACGTTCGTGGAACGAAAAGGATGACCAACCCAACTACATTCAGACTGCTGCATGACATACTATCAAGATTTGAGGTTTTCATTGATGGACGTTTACTTTTTGTTATCACAAACCTGAGTTATGGAATTACCAGTAATTTCGCATGGTCGATTCTAAATTATAATATGATATGGAGACAGCTGTCATTCATTTCTTGTTGAAATTAGGTTTTTTTATTAATTTATTTTTTAATCATGAAAATGGCAAATAAATTATGTGAAATGAATTTAGTTTTCAACAATCCCCTATTCAACTAAAACAATATTTTAGCAAACAAGTTATATAAGGTGTGTGATTGGGGGTAAGAAGGGAAAATGGCGACAAGGACTCAGAAAAACTGGGTAGATGAATACATAGCTTATACTACAAGACTAGAAGAGCGAAAGCAGAATATATCTCAAAGGATTGCTAACATTAGTGATCCAATTCAGGCCATAACGAGTGTTATTCAAAATGAAGGAAATACACTTGATGCAATCTGGGAAAGTGACTCTGGCTATCCATTTGATGGCGTGCTACTGCTAATTATAATGATTCCGATTGCATTAGGCATAATTGGTCACTATGTAGCATTGCAGTGGGAGCCTATGCCTACCGGAGAGGAACTCTATGATGATTTTGGTAACCGGGTCGTGGAATATCCAAGAATGCCTATTGCTTATCTTCAACAAACAAGAAAAGACTTATCCGCAGTCCGTGAAAATCGAAATTCGTTAGCATGGCTGTGTCACAAATGGTTGATTTCCACAAATGACGTGGTTCAAGAACTACAGGCGCCCTATCCTCTAGAACATTCTACTACGAAAACAGTACCAGAACGAAAAGGAACCGCTAAAAGAATTTCGAAAATGTATGAAAGTCTTCTTCAAGCTGCATCGGAGTGGAAGCTAAAGCAGAAAAGACTAAGGAAAACCGATTTGAAGAGACAGTTGGAAGCTAGAAAGCGAGCAAAGCCTTTACACACAACACCATTCAAGTCAGTCTTTAGGAAGGCTCCAGTTCAGGATGTGGAATACCTTAAACATCGCATTGAAAAAGCACGAGTGTTGTGGACAAAAATTAATCAGTGGTTGAGAGAAGTTGATACAAGAGTAGGAAAGAAATTATATCGTCGTTCCGATAGTAATGACAGTTACTGGACAAGTAGCGAAACTTTCACGAGTGATAGTGGAGAGCACTGGAAAAGTTACAAATCAGCCGCTCAGCGTTGGGCCAGGGAAAGGAAGGAAACGGTCCAATATAAACTTGAAAAAGGCAAAAAAATGTACGAAAAGGCGCAAGCTGCAACAGCGGCCGCAGAAGCAGCCAAGAAGAAGAAGGAAGCTGAAGCTGCAGCAGTAGCTGCAGCAGCCGCGGCGGCGGCGGCCGCTGCCGAGGAAAGCAAAGCCAAACTTGCGAATGCATCAAATATGGGAAAACCATTGAGTAGTCAAGTTTCATATCATAATTTGGCTTCAACGACCTCAAAAACAAAACTTTCATCTAAGAACGTACCCACTGCTGGGGTAAGTGGTGGAGTGAAAAAGAAGTAGACAAAAGTTCAATACTTTGGGTTAAGCTAGTGTAAATAGAATTGAGCAACATTTGAAGTATAAAGTATTTAAGTTGATTCATTATTAGTACATTAACAAAGATTTTAAATCATAGACTACTCTACTTTTATTACATTGTATCAAATTCAGTACAGAAACCTACGCTATGTGAATCTTGCTATTACTATAACAGAAGGCTTTAGTGAATAAAATACAATTTAGGCATCCGTTCCTTAAGAGTTCTAATTCTACTGTCATTGCGTCTCCAAATTTCTTCAAAATAGTACGAATGCAATAAGATTATCTCCGCAGTAATGTAATTTATTATTACTACGCACCCTCATCATGAAAAAGGCTGTTTGCTGTTTTATTGTTGCTCTTGCTTGATTTTGACTGCAGCATAGAGAGACGCTATTTGATCAAGCTCTCTCGAAAACGTACAAAAAACCAATAAAATATAGAACAAGACAAACGTTCACATTTTGTTTTGTTGATTCAGGAAATCTGAAGAAGACTTCTCTCCATCCAAGAGAAAAATAATCTTTTCCTTTTGCATAAAGCCATATATATTGAATGGCAGTCATCATAATGCGAAATCATGTTGTTCTAAAGCCAAAAAGCTGGCTGGAGATTTTTAGGAACTCAGTCAGACTAGACGTAGACAAACGAGGAGATGCGTTACTGCTCTGTGCTGTTTTGTTTTGTGCACCCAGTGGAAGATACGCAGTGGTGGCGGGTGAAGAGTCTGCATGTGGCTTTGCATAATGCATCAAGGAAAATATATTCCGAATTCCGACAACGAATCAATGTAACAATTGGGATTGATAGTTCTGAAAACGTAGGATTTGCTCCATCCTCGAAGAAACATTCGGTATCAATATTTCAGTGTTATCCGCCGAGTCAAACCAGCAGATAGATAGTCAAGTGATGTGATGGGATTGTCTTCTCAACAAAAAAAACGCTGTATCTTGTGATTTTGACCTTTAAGCAAGATCGTTACATGGAGCAACAACACAACAACTTCTTTGATGCTAGTAGTTCTGGGATGCAAAGCAAGTAACTTAAATTATATGGTTAGATATATTATATTGGTTAGGTTTTTCAGATTTGGTTATTTCTCCAGTGGAAAGGGGTAAACGAAGCTAGATAACAAGCAGCAAGCCGTTGAATGAACGAATTATATTAGAAGACACCAAAATACTGAATAGCAAATGCAACTAACAAGATGCTGCCTCTATTCAAGGTCATTTGCACCAGAAGACAAGCCAAATATCACAGAATATTTTATGGATTTAGACTGGGGATAAACGATGTAGTAACGATTTCTTGTTTCCTACATAAATCCTCGGAAAATACAAAAGACCTAATGCTGGCTTATTTGTTATCAGTTATAACACAGCTTGGGTGAAAAACATCTCCGAATCTCATAAAAACAAAGTTTTCTGCTCTCTTCTCTGTTGATTGGATTTTAATCTACTTTTTGATTCTTTTCATTTATATGTTGGGATCTGATAGTAGATTGATGATATCTGTCAAGACGATACAAACAATAATAAACTCACTTTGTGTTTTAATAAAGAGGACAATGAATGCATTATATATGCGAAGAGCTGTGGGGTTAAAATGAGAGTTGTACTGATAGCATCTTAAAATAGAATTTTTTGCAGCAATGCGAATGTTATGTACATATCATTCCTTCAAAAGCTGATGTGAAAATGTGAATGTTTATCAGTCTAGTCTCATATACTTTAATTTGCACATTACATTATATTGAAACTGTTTGAAATACACAAGCCTATGATTTAAAATTCTATAATGAATATGTTATACATATATTGAATTTACTTTTAGGTCTAACATAGAAATGACTGGCCTCTATACTTAATTTCCACATATTTTGTAAAAAATAATCTGACTTGGGCCTAGACTGATTTTTGTCAAATGCAAAAATGTATCAGAGTGCTGAATAAAAAAGTAATTCATTTTTGTGTCATCTCAAGTTCAAAATAAATACTACAAGTCGAATGTTTTATGATGATGACCCTGGCTGGCCCTACCTCCACATGCATCAAGAAGATCCACTGTTGGAATTCGCAATTTGACTGGACCCCTGCTGGGCACAAGGATCATAATCAAAAGTGTTAGACAACCAGAGATGGATTAAAAATCCTTTCCTGTTCATTGTATTATCTATCATACATACATACTATCACATTGTGTTTTTTGGTTGTATCCAAATGATCTACAAAAAGTTTATTAGTTTTTATATTTACCAGACAAATTCAAACTCAAACTCCTTTCACCCACTGTTAATTACATATATCCGTTTTTATTTGATGGTAAAATAGCAAAATGACAAATTCACTCTAAAAGTACAAATGCATAGGGTAAAACAAACTAAGCCCTGTCAAAAGACTGCCCACGTTATGTAATTGACAAGCTCATCATCATCATTTCATAGATACAAATTACAAGTCAGTAAACTTACACACAACGATTATGATCATCACATCATGTTTTTCATATTTCTCGTTGCATCTCTTCGCATTATAATCATTCAACAACCTGTTCACAGCTCACTGTTCAATTTTGTTTATCCCAGGGCCATACCGAATAAATTATACTCTCTTTAAAATTTACTTGCACTCTTCTTTACACGCATCACATAAAATGAGAATGAATTAAATCATATTTTGCTGATTCATAGTGAAAACAACAATGTTCACTCATTGTACACAAGTGCAGTGACTCATATCGCACTAAAAAAACTATGAAACACCAACATGACAAGTAATCATCACAGAGTCAAACGCTCCTATTTGATCTGTTGTTAAACCATTTTCAGCAAGTAATTATGTTGGAGAATGTGCATAAAGTTTAGTTCTCTTGAAATTACAACTTCAACAGTATGATTAATATGCAATTAATGTCACGTAAAGTCTCTGAACATCTTAATGAACCACGCTCAGTCTTCCATTGTCTCAGCTTGTCTGAGCATGTAGGCCTTTAAGCTATATCGTTACCGTACATTTTCGTGTGAATTTTTATGACCAAGCCTTTAACTTTAAAACAGAAAAGAATGTCTTTCAAATGCTTATTTCATATATTGCATCTCATAACATCGTTATCATTATCAGTCTTATGAATAGTCATGATTTAATGCATAAAAGCCCGTCCAGATCGCATTTCATTCTTTTCGCCTTGTCATTTCAAACAGAGCTTTGTTATATATGTTATCTTTCACACTATATTTAAGCCCGCCAGAAAAAAGAAGAAGATTATTATCTTTTCATTACTCTGGTGCGTTTTTCCATCCCTCTAAAACTGAGTTTTGAGTTCAGTTGAGAGTTTTAACCATGCCAAACCACTATAAAAAAGTTTCCTCCTTTTTTTGGTAAAAAAAATAGCTGTAACTTGTAAGCACGTACACTAGAAAAAACTTTTTGTAGCTAAAACGTTAACTAGCTATCAGACTTTAGTCTTTCTTTTCTTGTTCCAACAAAAAGTAGAGTAACAGCAAAACAGTTTCTGTGTCTTTGTCTATGTGCGTTTTATTTTTATTCGCGACCATGAAAACTTTTAAAAAGTGCCCGTTCATTGTTAGATGTAGAATAGTGGCAGAGGCTGCAGTCTTTTTCTAAGTAGCTTCCGTACTCACAATCACACAATCAGCTCAGCTTATACTTTTTACCCGATGATTCAGCTTGAAATAAAAACCATGCATCAGCAGAAAATATATAAAAATCTCAAATCACTACTCATAGCGTCAGTAACGATAATAATAATACGTATACAACAACTATGGCCACGCCACGATATATGATACATACAGTTTTGTGTTAAATATAACATATATTATTATGATACCTGTAAAAGCAAGAAAACGCAATATATTATATACATATATTTCATTTTTTGAAAAAATAAAACTCTTCCGACTCAAAACACATAGGATCAATATGTCACCATTCAAGCAAGCAAAGCTGATACGATGTCTATCCATTATTTTTCCAGGTTCAGAAATGGTTTTGCAGTCCAGCAAAACTAACTGCCAAACCAAACATTACACATACCTATCTATGTATACCTTTTCCCAAAAAGTCAAGTCAGCCAAAGTAAGAAAAAGTTTAACACGAGAAACTGTTATACTTTACTTGCTGCTCAGCAAGTACGTGATGCAAACAGAAAATAGATAAACACAAGTACAAACAACAGCAAATAACCTAACCTATGCTACCACTCCTAAAAATAGCATTAATACTACATACAACATATACTGTTGAACTTTCTCCTACCACAGGAAGAGTGACGAATACTATGGTTGGGCGTGTGGCCCTTCATTCTCAAAGAATCTGTCTACTTTTAGCTTATTAGGAATGGCAAAAAGTGGACCATCTAGTTCTATTATACGAAAAGTAGAAGAAAGTGTATGGCTTGTTTTATGTTTATTTCTTTGGCATTCTATGTACCTGCTTTAGTTATTCTATAACAAGACACAATATTGCTATATGCCGTACCATTACCTAAAACCACATTGGATCCACCTCCACTCACTCACAAATATCGCTTTTTCCTGTCTACTGGCATCCAGCATACTTGTTTCTTCTTACGACAACAACACAGCATCAACAGAAACAAATTTTCCTTTTGCCCTTTATAAAACTTCCATCTTAATTCATGGTAGACACTTACTAGATAGGTACCATCGCAAACAAAAATACTTTTGCATTTTTTGTTCATGCACACAGTAAATCGCATTTCTGTAGTAGTAATGTAAATGTATGTATTTTTGTTCATGGAACGGAAAAGAATGAATAAATGGATAGGATCCATTTTCCCATTCCTTTCCGTCTTAGTATAAATAGTAAGATCCCGCGTATACTGCTCTATAAAAGGCGTAAATTATCTTGTCAACGGAGACAGGTAAGGAAACCGAAAGTGGTTAAAGTTGCATTTTGCTCTAAACTCGTATTTTCTCCATTTCATTCTTCTCTGCTCCCTTTCCCGCTCTTGACTTTTTCTCTTAAAATGCTGTGCTGCTGTTATGTGTTATATTTGTTGTTAGTAGACAAGTAAATTTTATACAGTGTTAACATTTACTTTCCTTTTCCTGCTATTTTGAAGTTTAGGTATACTTTTTTTGTACGTGCCACACTGTAATGGTCGCTTGTAGGGTACCGCGTCTTCTTGCAAAAATAATGTACATCTTATTTCCGAGAAAAATACCTAAACGTGGAAAAAACTCGGTTCGGGTAAATTGAGGAGTCAAAGAGAGAAAGAAAGAAAGAAGGCCAACTCTATCCATTTTCTCCCGAACAAACTCTAATACTTTTCTCTCTCTCACTTTGCTATCCACATGATGTGCTCATTTTTTTCCTTTGGAGTAAAAAAGTATGACTTTATTTGCACATCCATTATATAACACAACATTTTAACAACAACAGTACAATTTTTTTTACTTTTGGATGGATATGGATATGTAATCGTAATGTTGAAGTCGAGAAGTATAATAATAATAGGATCTCCGTGTTCATGATACTGACATCTCAGTGGAGTGATAGTGTGAAAGCGAAAAGGAGTAAGTCAAGAGAAAATGCAAGCGTTTTAGCTGAGGAGGAGAGAGACCCAGTTATTATTGTGTAATATATCTGATACGCTCGCGCTCAGCTCGCACATGATAGGTACGTGGTACCTATCATTTTGTATTCTCACTTGCGAAGTCACGAATAGAAATGCAAATGCATTCCATCTCTCTATTTCATTCTGAAAGCTCTAACAGCAACACGACACATAAGCAAAATAGGGTAAATTTTAAGAAGTATCACAAGCAACCAAGAAAAAAGACGTTTTGGAGATGGTGGTGCCTTGATGTGCTGTTATGTTAAGTAAATTATATATTGAACAGCTGAAAAAGAAGATTGCAAAGGCGAGAGACATCCCATTACACCTTCCCATTATCGTACATTTTGTACGTATCGCCTAAAATAACCACCTTGTACATTAAAGGCATCTTTTACACAGGGTGTACTCGCTAATAGCATAATAACAACTGCCTACAAACTTCTTCTTTTTTGCCACTACCACTAAAAGTAAAACCTTATTTTCCTTTTTTTCATTTCCTATTTTTGCTGCTAGTACCACATACATTATTACTCTTATTGTTATTAGCAATGCAGAGTGCATAGCAGCGTGTCACCAGATTCTCATAGACTTGTCTCATTTTACACACGCCATGTCCAAAAGTTAGCTGAGTTAGTAGGTACAGAGAGTGATAGTAAGAATGTCTGATAAAATGCAAGTTTTACTTTGTCCTACTTTTCACCTTTCCTTTCTCTCATAATATTACTTTCTTGTGTTAGTTTTGTGTGCAGGTACAAAATAGCTATTTTCTACAACCATCACCACAATAGTGTAACGGCGACAGCGAAGAGCAAAGTAGCTACTATTTCATCCTGAAGTAGTAGTAATTTCATTTCTTTCTCTTTTTTGCAAAAAAAAAGACAAGGAAAAAGAAGACGGCATGTTATTCTACTAGAGAGTCTTGCATACACACTGAGTGGAAGCATTGTATTCATACATATGCAAACATATTTTTGCAAGATGCAACAGCAAACGACCTAGGAGAGCCTGCTGTGACTACCACCCTGAGAATGAAAATGGCCCCCACATCAATGGTAACTCTACAAAAACTTGCCCATTGTGTGCAAGGAAGAGGAAAAGGAGATAGAAAGAGATTATATCGCATCAGCGGGAGCACAGTTTTTATGTTCCAGGTATCAAGGTATGAGGTCTACATTCAATCTTCGCTTATGTAACTCTATTCATATGTAGTATGTTTTCTGAGTACTCGTTTCGGTTGCGTATATGATGCTCCTATAACATTAGCACCAAAATCACCTTTAAAATAGACCTCAAAACTGAATATAGAAAACTTGCGGCTTGAGTTCATCTTTGATATTTCACATTATTTTACTTTATATTAAAATAACACAGTCAAGTTCAATTTTGAGTAATCAAATTTTTGTGTAAGTGAAAAAGTCCATGTAATAGGTACTTTTAATCTAAAGTTCTAATTAAACTTTTAAAACATTGAAACCAACTATTTATTTTGAATAAAATCCGAAATTTCGACTAAATTGGTATTTTACGGAAATATTAGTTTTTTGTTAAATTTTTTCATGTCCTCTGTTAGTCTAAAGAAAACTGTTACTTTCTTATGACTTTCACGAATCCAAACAGTTTACATGGTTGTGAATTGGTGCTACGCGCCCAACGCGGCCCTAGCAAATACCTGCATAAACGTTGCATACCTGTGCAGACGTTACCCCTCTGACTCTCACGTCGTTTTTAAGTAAAATAGGAAAAATACATACTTGATGGGAGATCTACTTTCTGTGTATGTGCTTTTACTGTTTCTTTTCTCACATTCGCAGCTTGTTAAAGTGTCCTGCTCTAGTAAAGATAACCGGTAAGAGTTCTCACATGAGCGAAATTGCGATGTGATGCTCTGGATGAAAACACATAAAAATTTCTTGTTTGGAGAGTAGCACGAGAAGTATGCACCTTCTGAAAAAGTTAAATAGAACCTTGAGCTAGCCCACTAACATGTATTATTTTTTACCAGTGGCAATGGATATAGGTACTTCTGTATTTTATAAAAATGATAGCACACCAACCAGCCACCATAAAATTCCACGGTGTAGTTTCACAAATGACAAGTGTATGCTGACTGCTGACATTCTCAAAAGTATATTTAAGCGTCCACATTTATATTTTCCCAACTTGGAATGTAATACTGGCAGGTGCTATATGATCTCATGTATCCGAATTTTCTTGAATAAAATTTGATATAATATAAGTGTATCTTTCTTTCTGTGAATTCCAGTTGAGATCATTGATGGACAATGATACTCTTACCTTGTCAGATAATCTTACTTGTACAATGAGGATATGCGTCTTGTAAGCAATACATTTTATTTTTTAAATGTGATAAAAAACCTATTTTAAAGTTTATACTTCACGTTGGCAGAGTGCATGTTAAAACAGTAAGAAACGCTATCCCTGTATGCATAATAAATGGTTGATATTTTCTGACTCAGTCTTATGAAATGGATGATATTATTCAGTAAGAGCAAAGCCACGGTCGGCAGAGTCCTGGACTCTGTATTCCGAGTCCATCAAAGACTCTGCCGAGCGAGTC
>JAQFZH010003333.1:0-14053 GCA_034695485.1 Entomobrya nivalis | reverse complement strand
ATAGACACCTAAGTTGTCTATATAGACACTTTCGGAAGGTGTCTATATAGACACTTTAGGTGTCTATATAGACACTTTAGGTGTCTATATAGACACTTGGGCCTAGACTGATTTCAGCGAGTTTATTTAATTTTTTGTTTTTAAAATTAAATAAGTTTTCATAAATTGGTTTTTGATCGATTTTGTTTGTTCATTTTTTTTTCAGATGGCTGAACCTGCTTTTGAAGTGATAATGTATTATGGGTCTAGGGAGAACGAGCATTTTGTAGTGGAGGAGGATGTGGAGGTGATCGGGAGAAGGATTTGGGAGAGCAGAGGACCAAGTGGGGAGAATAAAGAGTATCTTTTTAACTTGTGTGGGGCGATGAGGAGGATTAGGGAGGGGATGTCAATAGGAAAGGAGTTGGATGGTGGGGAGGAAAAGGAGAGGATTTTGGATGAGCATTTGAGGGAGTTGGAGGTGATTGTGAGGAGACTGGACGAGGAGGCAGTTGATGATGAGAAGGAGGAGAGAATAAGTCATTGATAATTAAATTCGGCTTTAAAATAATGTTTATTAAATTAATAAAAAAAATTGTAATTTTAATAAACATAAAATTGTAAATTAAAAAAAATCATTAAATAACTACTTGTGTGAAAAAAAAATTAAATAAACATTTTAAGAATAAAAAATTTTGGTTGTTTTTTTAACAAAAAATTGTAATTGACAGTAGTATTTTTCAAGTGCGTCATGATATCCTTTAATATATTATAAATATTTTGAACATTATTTTTTATAATTTTTTTTAATTTATAAGAAAAAAATCAATTAAAAAATGTATTATTCTTTGAATTGATTTTTAATTAATTTAATCATTTCTCTGAACTTGAAAGTCCAATTTTTTTGCATATTTTTAATCATGAGTGTGAGACAGGTAACGATTTAAAAAAATCAAAGTATTTACAAATACATTTTGAGGAGTTAACATCAGAACATTAATGTTTACTTAATTTTTAAATATCATAAAATCTAAATTTTAGCTGACTTAGATAAAAATGCTAATTTTCTAATAATCTCGAATATAAAATTAGATTCGGTTATTTTTTTACCCTTTCATTTCAATATTTGACCCTAATTACAAATTAACCAACAACTAGTGGCTTAAATCATATGACAATTTGAATTACTATAAAAAACGTGTATTATCCTTTAAAAGAATATACTAAAATGATCACAACAACTACTACTTGTCATACAAATCTTCATTGAATAAATTTTGACATTTAAGATTTTCTCTCAACTCAGAGCCTCCGAGTTTCTTAAATAAAACACATTCTAGCATTTGCACTTATCAAGACATCGTTACGTAACTATTTGGGGATACAGCTGTAAATGCATGAATGTTTAGGTTGTCTCCGTATCAAAATGGACAAAATAATAGACTAATGAAGAAATAGCTTGTTGTAAAGATATATGATAATTGTAAATAGTCAGAAATTGTAAAAAAAAAATTACCTTTAGATAAACATTTTAAGACTGCGTGGTATATTTACACTACAGCACATCCAAATTTATCATTTTTGTTTGGTTTTGTAACAGGTTCCTCACTAATCCCAAAATGCGTTTTCAGTAATTCTGGCAAAAAGGAAAAAAAAAAGATATTAAATTTTGGCAAATGAAGTTATTCTATGGTTTCATAATTGATATACCTGCTAAACATGTGTACTATATCAAAAATACGGCAAACTGAAAACAATATTATCTATGAACTGAAATCCACATATATGCTTTAATTGTTACTATGGTAGGGTTAAAGTCTAATGATTTGCATACGTACTGTCATCTCATATTATATATTGAGTGGCAGTACAAGATACTGCTGCCCGTGGCTCTTTATTACGAAATTTCTCCCTAAAATCGGGAATGAGCTGTTGATTTCCGGTTTAACCTTCATTGTTAGATTCTCGTATCACCTCTTCAATATCTATCTGAAGTTTTGCATTGGAAACAGGTTTTACTGAGCAGATCCTCCGACGATCTTCGGGGTCCTGATATTGATATTTAAATAAAAATATTATTATATACAGCCTTATCATCATATTTTTCATAAACATAATGTTAAAAGTTAGTCTTTAAGATATACCCTTCTCGATAGAATATCCAGTGCTCCTGTCTGCCTTGTAAAGGACAGTGCAATTAAAAGTGTTGTAGATCCGTGGGTTCGGGTTCGTATACGTACCACTTTAGCGACATATTCCTTTGCTAAAATGTCATTTTGGGAGAAGTTAGCAAGAAACAGAAACACTCAACGAGCAAAATTAATGGGACCAAATTTTCCTTTATTTAATTTTTTTCCAAGTTCCCATCTTTCCACTTTTCTGAGCTGATGGCAAAGTTTCTGAAAAAAGTATTTGGCCGAAAAATTAAGTTTTTTTAATTTAAATTTTTTGCTAAAATAATTAAAATTGATGGTACTGATTTGAAATAATGATGTAGCTAACCGTCGAATGCTAAGAGTTGGCTTGAAATAAACCCGCTGTAAGAGTCATCATAACCGATTTATAAAGACACTGGTGATGATCATTGTTGCTGCTAATGAAAAGCGCTTTCGAATGATATGCCACATTACCTGTGTGATATTGTAACCTCTGACCCCTATATCTGACCCCACCAGGTTACTGTGACCCCATGGGATACATGATGCTTGATCTACTCGACGAGACCTATGGAATACGTGACTCAAACGTACACTTTGACGAAGTTGAAAACTTCCGACTTTGACCTTGAGGTTTGACCAAGGGAACTGAAAATCAATAGGGTTCTTGCCCTCGATCATGGTGACCTACATGCCAAATTTGAGCGGAATTGTTCTTGAGTTATCGTGGTGACAGCCAGACAGACAGAAAGACAAACGCGATAAAGTCAATACTAGCTGAGCTTCGCTTTCAGCTACGTATTAAATACTGAAACGAAGATATAATATAAAAGCACTTTAACGACTTGTTCACGATAAAACTTATCTCTGTGTAATTTGTACATGATAGTGTCACTTTTCCATGAGGAGATCACAAAAATTCACCGAGCGGGAGCAACGAACCCACCAAATATTTAAGTCAGATATCAAAGTTGATCTGCATTCGTTTCTACTTGAGTTCCGTATATTTCATCATGACAATTATTTTCTTTGTGAAACGTCTCATCTTACTGTTTACTCATAATTCTTCGGAATAATTATAAGTCATTGGACTGGACATCCTCTCTGATATGAATACATGGACAAGAGACAAATACATATAAGCTCTATGAATACCTTATATCTTCTCATTTAAAGCTTTATATTTGAAACAAATTGTTTATTTCACAGAAAAAAATCTAAGAATTATTGATATCAACGGGTGAACCTAGGTCGCATGTCGAAAAATAATACTGGCTCGTACCGCTTTGTTTTTTCAAGTTACACTTTCGATTTTCTCCAAGTTTGCCTTATTTGTTCATCTGATGTTCATCCTTGATTTATTATTTGTTCAACTACGACATTTTTCCTATGAATCACGATGACGACTTCAAGCTAAAAAAATACGTATTTTGTCATCAATTTATCTTAGTGATAAGCTAAATGATATAAACACATAGGTAATCGATATTTTTTTACGTTCATTACTTTACAGATCATGTCTACATATATTGGTGTATTTTGATTGCAATAGCATATTGTATTTTTTTAATCTATAAAATCCACAAAAACTTAATTCATAATTGTAGTAAATTGTTTGAAAATTTAGTTTGAGTTTTAAATCCTGTATAATTTGAAGTAGTACAAAGATTAGTTTCATTTCATCAAATTTCATTTTATATTTGAAAATTCGCTATTTACTCAGTAAAGTCATAGCTTGTTGTACGACGTAAATTTACATAACCTCACATGAACTTATCTTAATTCGTTTATTCCAAAACAACATTACAAACTGGGTTATCATATTGCTTGATTTTTCACCATCACTTCGCTATCATTTTCCAGAGTTGGTATAAAAAGGCTAAATAGTATAGAGTTTTCATCACTCATTTAAAAAAATATTTCTTACAGACAGATACTTATTGTTCCTTGGTAATCATTAAGTAAAGTACTGGCTCATTTTTACTCAACTGAAAAAAATGACGAAGCTCATTTTACTTTTTCCAATATTTTTAATTTGTCCAATCACTCAACAATCTTCTTTGAGTGCCCTTAGTAAATATATAGGATGGGTGTCCATTAGCAAGAGCGCCATACCCTTGGCTCATAATTATCCTGACGGCAAAGAGTCTTCCGTTTTTACATATCTGTGCAGAACCAAACACGAATCGGGGGTTTACGCGGGAAAGTTCTACTGGGGCTCAGATTGCTACTTTGGTAGGGGTGGAGTGGAACGTAAAAACGGTAAATTTGAGGTGAGTAATAGAATATCAATATCATATTGTCCAAGAAACTGTCCATTGTATAATATTTAGTTCATTTATTTAATAAGAACCCAAAAGTATGCGCTATTTTATTTTTACAGATTTTTGCTGCTCCTCCAGGAAGTGTTAGCTGGATTATTTATAAAGATACATTGCCAGAAAATGCTATATTTGTTGGCCTTTCAAGGGAAGGATTAGCTTTGTATGTTTGTCGCGGTTGGGCTAACAACAATCGAACGATGCTAATACCTGGTTATTTCGAGCCAACAGCCGCTGTATGTTATATTACATTGGGTGTGTAATCAAACATTTAACATTTATTCCAGATATAATGGGAGAAACGATAAAAAATGTGATGTTTTTTATAGAAACTAATATTTGATTTTAGGATCGGAATTATTTCCCAGGGAGGGTATTGAGCTGCTGGTTAAAAACAACTACGGACTGCTTTTAAGTTCTTAAAAGTTAAAATCAAAGCAAATTTTGTGAGCGACTTTTTAGTTATGATTTGACGTTATATGTTCTGATTGTAAACTTCTTTCTACAACCTGTTCGAATAAATTAAAAAAAATCCACCCAATTTTTTTTGTAAAATTTATATTTGTCTGAAATTAGAATTTAAAATAAGTACAAATACTGTCTAATTTTATAAGTTATGTACTAAATAATTTTTGTAAAATGTTAATTTTAATAATGTCTAGCTAAACACTTGGGCCTTGACTGTATATTTAAAATATTTTGTTGAAGATCAATGTTGTTAATACTATAAAGTGTTTTCCACCGCATTAAAAGATTAGATTGAAGCTATTATTATTTGGACTTTTTTTCATAACTCAACATAAGTATATCTGATAAAGATTCCTGTAACATTCAGCATAACAAAGTGATTTTCAAGAATCCCTGCCATAATAATTGTCAATAGTGGCCTTTTTTGTACGTGTTGGTTTGATCCCAGCCATAATAAATGGCAACATTGGCAACTGTCCGATGAGTGTTGGTTTTGGGGAGTGTTAGTTTGGTGAATGTTGGTGCAGGGCTGAACGTGTCGATGAAACTGTCTGTGTTAGCACACTCCAACACCCCGTAATTTTTTTAATTTGCCACCCAACACTTCAGCATCCCGTAAATTACTTAATTCCCCACCCAACACTCCAGCACCCCGTAAATTATTTAATTCGCCACCCAACACTCCGGCAATCCGTAAATTATTTAATTTGCCACCCAACACTCCAGCACCCCGTAAATTATTTAACTCGTCACCCAACTACCAGCAGCCTGTAAATTATTTGATTTGCTACCCAACACTACAGCACCCCGTAAATATTTATTTTGCCATCCAACACTTCAGCACCCCGTAAAATATTTAACTCGCCACCCAACACTCCAGCACCCCGTAAATTATTTGATTTGCTTTCCAACACTCCAGCACCCCGTAAATATTTATTTTGCCATTCAACACTTCAGTACCCCGTAAAATATTTGATTTGCAATCCAACACTCCATCACCCCGTAAATTATTTAATTTTCCATCCAACACTCCAGCATCCCGTAAATTATTTAATTTGACACCCAACACTACAGCACCCTGCAAAATATTTGATTTGCCACCCAACACTCCGGTACCCTATTCCCTATTCGGCTCTTTTTCCCTACCATTACACAGAAAACATTCGCGCTATTTACTTAACATAGCATGAAGGTTTTGTGTGATTGGTTGGAGTGTATATATCTCAGCTTATCGTACCCATCTGTACTCTTAACTTAAAAATACTATAAATCGCACCAAAATCGTAAAGTTTGTTTGCGTTTTACGATGTCATTATTCAACGTAAATATGCACGGCGACAGTCATTTTTGATCATACTTAATCATGCCAAGGAAAATTACACCAAGCTTACGTTTTCATATCAGTTTTATGTATGTGTCATTTATAATTTCTAGAAAGATATCGTAATCGAACTTCTTTAAACAGATCATAAAAAGTAACATGACATAATTATGCATTCTCACTTTGACCATTGCATGTTGAGCCCTTTCATGATTTATAATGAATAACATAATAAGAACATATGATTTACATTTTATTCGCAACAAGTTACACATAAAAAGCCACCCAAATAGAATAACGATTTACATGCATACTTTGATAATGAAATATTTTCTTGATGAAAAATATGTACAATATATATTTCATCGTATTCTCAGATGCTCTGAAAGTAGTAATCAACGTACAGATGTAAAACCCATATCAGACTTTTTGAATGATATAACATTTATAAGCAGGAAAATGACAAACTCTCTCCTCAGGAAATTCCCTGTTCACGTCACACACTACCTCAGGTCCCAGACTTGCTCTACATTCATCATCATTCGTACAAGGTTCATTGTACTCTCTTCTTTCAAAGCACTTGGCAAGTTTTGCATAGTAAACAACCTCTTTATCGTTACGACTCTCCATGCATTCACATTTGGAATCTTGTGTGCATTCCGAAAGACCTCCTAAAGATCCTCTTTGGCATTGCTCGCTAATTCTACAGTCGTCCTTCAGTTTTGTTGCTAGCCTCAAACATGCATTCAAGGGTTTCCACCACATATGAGTGTCTCTGCATTGACAAGAGCCACGGTAGTTGATGGATTGATGATCTAATAATTTGCAGTAAGCATCTCCTCTTATAGTCTTGTCGCACTCTTCATGAGTATTGCACAGGTCTCCCAATGTTTTCTTTATGTAGCAGACTCCCTCGACTAAAGTCATCTCCCTTCTGCCGCCTGTAAAATGATCAAAGCACTCACATTTAGCACTCCTTTCGGCACATCTTGAATCCTGTCCCCATTTTCCTGCTTGACATTGAATGTCATGAGCGCAAGTTTCCTCCTCAGAATTTATAATGGGCCAGCAAGTCTCAGTACGTTGAACGTAGATGAAATTTGGAATGCAGATACATCGACCTGTACCGTCAGTTGAGGAGCATTCTTGCTTGTTTTCAAGTAGGCAAGATTTGCCAGTTGGACTGCAGGATTCGTTGTGTTCAGCAAACTTGCCCATTTGTGAGCCACTGGAGCTACCTTGGTTCCAATTTTGGGGTGCCCCTAAAGGCCATGCAGAAAGGACTGGTGGGGATTCGTAATGGTAGTGATCATGATCTTCATAACTTTCGCCAAAAAAGTAGTCTTGACCCCAGTCGTCTTCTTCATCGTCGAGTATACCTGGCTTAGCTCTGGCTTGGGAGGGAGTTACCAACAAAGCCGAAAAAACTAAAGTGCCCACTAGTAATGCAAAAGATTTCATTTTGAAAAGGATTTAAGTGCTGAACGTGCTTATACTTTTTTTAAATGACTAAACGTTCTAGCAGCTACTTTTAAGATGTTTGAAATTCACTTCAACTTATGTACTTGTTGTGCTAAAAGAGACGGTGATTACTGAATCCAAAATGTAAATCATTATGGTCTTTTATATAAAAATGCGCTAATGTTTTTTTTCATGCTAAGAAAAGTATGTAGTAGATATACAAAACGATTAAATTAATATTTACTTACGTTAAACATAAAATACTCAAACAGGCTTTGAATTTATGTACAAAAAAAGAGCACGAAGCTTTATCAAAAATATTGGATAAAGGTAAAAGCTCTTTGTATGATTTGTGAAAAAATCCGCGAAAATCAAAATAAAGTCGATGATCCGAGGATCAATTAACCTCATTGATAAGTTTACACCATTAAACAAGCAAAATGACACTTGAATGGCGCTCAAACTGAACCGGTTATAGAAAGATGGATTTGTGTGACAAGATGTTTCCAGCAAGAGGTTTCTCAAATATTGACAATGTTGACTTCCTTTTTTTGGTTGTTTATTCTGGACCAACATTTGTGGATCCAATATTTAATAAAAAAAAATACTTTTAGCAAATACATAATAATATCTTAAGGTAAATTACATATAAAAGTACGGAATATGACTTCCGGGCCATGATGAGTCGGTTCCAACATTTGCTAAAATATTAGACTTTGAACTAATTTGCAATTTCATCAGCATAAAAAAACATTGATTTTACGTTCTCATTAAACCAGTAAATCAGAATAATGAAATTTATCTGAACAAATGAATTGCATTATTGACGTATCTGACTCATTTGTTTATCGTGAGAAGCCTTTAGTGTCGGTAATGAATTCAATATAGAACGGAAGGTGCATTGAAAATGTTAGTATGTATACAGGATGTATTTAAAAACGTGTGTAAATATATAGTGTTTATTTAACCATGAGATACTTAAGGGGCCTTCTTTTAGTGCAACTATTTTTGCAGTATAAGCAACAATGCTGATTAAAATTTCATTCACCAAACTACATGAACATTTTTCTTTGTGCTACTTGCTCTGCTGAAATGCAAGCAAAGAATGGTAGCAAAGTTGTATGGCTTGATTTGCTCAAAAGTAGTAGGTTTTTTGAGATTGACTGGATAATAAAAAATTCGGTAGTAATATAAAGCCAATTTTTTTTTCTTGTTAAAAGCAGATTTAACAATTGAATGAAATTATTTTATGTGGCAATTTTATTTCACTTTTTGCATAAAATTATAAAATAGATAAGTAATTTCCATTAATGAAGTTTAAAGCACACGGATAAAAATTATTTTATACATGTAAACATATGCACGTCTTGCTGATTGTGTATGTAAACTGAGAAACATTAGCAGTTAGAAAATAAAAATTAATCTATAATTTTTATTTATTTTTTGGAAGATAAGGATTACAAGAATACTTTCACGTCTGAGTATGTTCACATGGGATGGAATTTTTTAATATCATGTTTTCAGGAAATGTAAATTAAGACGTGTTTCTTAGGCATGAGTTTTCATTTGAAATTCCTATTTATTGTCCTCTAATTTTTAACCGAAGAATAAAAAAATCTAGACATCATTTCTTAGAAAATATCGTGTATTAATACATACTTAATAAATACTTCCAAAAGCACACAATTGGATTCTTCTAAAAAAAATCCATATCTTTTATCAAAATTCCAGAAAAATAATAAAAAACATATTATCCAGTTCTTATTATTCTGTGGTAAATGCTTCAAATATGAATTTAAAACATATATTTTGATTGATCTAAATACCTCAATAATTATAGTTTAGTCTTTCTTCAGAAGTTCACATTTATTTCTTTAACATATCAAACAAGTAGTATAATTTGTTTTAACTTCATTGCATAAAACGAGCAATGTCAATGAACTTTATTCAACGGACTTGCCTCTAATTATTTCAATCTATATCTGTTCAACTTGAGTAAAACTTGTGTTCAGCCACCCGAAACAAAAGCCACCTTGAACGAAAGTTCTCACGGATCCACACTATTACTTCCATTTTTGGCATCTTCTTTCCACCTGTTCGGTAGGTATTACATTTTTCATGGTAAGTAGACTGTTGAGAATATTCATTCGACTTCATTTCACGTACATACAAATGAACACTGTGGCTGTGGTTCTCAAAGCAAAAAAAAACTACACACAGCATTTAAGAATGCTACTAAAAATTCATTTTTGCATTATAAAAACCAAGTAATTCTTTTACCAATTATTCACATACTTATTCATAATTTTTAGATTGGCGAGTGCAAATATTACATGAATACAAGATTATTATGATATCATGCCGGTTTTTAAGAGATACAACATTCGAACAAGTAAAAGTTCATGTGTATTACATCGTAAGCATTATTTAGATAAAACAAGTTTATAATATTAAAATGTGTTGTAATTTTTTAAATAGCCATTTCAACTATATCTCTATCATCAAAAATGCGTGAATAGGAATGAAGAAGGTGTGTACACAGAACAGTACAACTACAAGTTATGCTGACTTGTTGTTGTAAACAAAAAGAAAAAAAAACATAATTCACCTGGCAACAATAATAATAACTTCAGTTGCTGTTGGTGAGTTGTTGGCTTTGGTTTGAAATAAATTTGTTAGTGCAGTATAATTTCAATAAAGCCATTGGAGCTTATTAGTGACACAGTTCTTTCTGAAATGTACTAATTATTTATTATGGATTTTATGTGATTAGCAGTAATATTTAGTTTTCCTCAAGGTGCTCCGATGAAATAAATTTTTGTATGAAAAAAGAAACCCGGTTTCACAAAATTTTCTGTTAAATAAATATTTAATTACAATACAAAGTATAAAAACAAAGTAAATTTTTATTAGCGTCACTTAAATCCTCATTTTTAGTATGGAGTTAAATATTGTATCCTAAAAATTAAATTAAGGTACGTTTACTTGTATTAATATCTCTAGATATGTTATGTTTTTGTATCCTTACTAATCTTAAAACTATTTTTCTTTAAACTTTTTACCCGAAAATCAGATAACCATCAAAATCCATTGTTATCAAAAACAAAATGTAATTTATAAATGAATTACATACAACAAAATAGCTTCTGTGTTTATACAGGTTAGTCATTCAATCATAAAAATTTATAATTTTAACATATCACCATTATTTAAAACAATTCGATGATTTTCAATAGGGCGACAGATTATAACTTTTTTTTGAGCGCAAACATGGAAAACAGAAATTTGTGCAAATTGAACAAAAAAATCATGGAAACCACAAAAAACTGGACTAGATACTGCACCATAACACTGGATGGAGGAAAAAATAGTTAGCAAATCGTAGATATGAATATTTTTAGGAATAGATGTAACCTTAACACGACAGGTGAGTCGTGTTAAGGTTACATCTATTCTGTGTCGTTATCATTTTAAAGTGAAAAAGACGTATTTTTAAAGATTTTCGTATTTGTTCGATTGGCTACACTTTTCACCGTCTATTGCGTCGCTACTTATTCACAGTTGGAAGTGTAACAGCTTAAGTTGAGAAGAAAATGGTAAAGTTTTAAGGTTCAAACGATAGTAAAGCCAACAAAATACTGGAAAGTAAAGCTATAAAGTTGGATTTTGGTACCAAATGTAATATTACCAAATTTATTCTCGAGAAAATATATTTTTTAATAAACATTTTGAATTTAAAGATATTTGTAAGTTTTGGTTTAAGAGTAAAAGTAGATTTGACGTTAAATTTTTGCTACAGATATGTAACGGTCAACAAGAATTTCATTTATTTATTCATTTAAATGTTCATATGAGGGAATATTCTAAAGTTGTCTTTCTCTCACATGATATTAAACTGAACTAGTTTAGAGAATCTGCTATGACCGCACGTTTTAAATTTATGTTATGACCAATGTTGGTTTGATGGCGAATTTTCAGGGAAAAAATGAACCATGGATATAATTAATTACTGTTTGATACTTCAGTTCAAATTGTACTAGAAAAATAAACTTGGTTATCAAAAAGAAAGAAATGTCACAAATCAAAGATCCGCGTAAAATAATACAGTTTACTAATTGTTAACCAAGTTGTACCTGCATACACTGGAATACAATTTATGTGAATATGGTAAACAAAATGTATTTGTTCGCTTTCATTTTTTTATTGTTTATGTTATTTTATTTTTTGTTTGTTATATTATTTTATTAAATAAATGTTCAAATGTCTGAAAGAGAAATTTAAGAAATAATGAGTATATCAGAAAAGCGCTTTAATTTTTTATTATAGTGAGTAAAATTTACATTGCCAAATAACCATTTTGGTTTCGAAGTAGAAAGGATTCCTTTCCAAAGCTTGCATGTCTTTGAAACGTTAATTAGATCTTGAGAATTTTCTAGGTTGTTGAGGATCATTTCCCAAATCTGTAAAAATGAATTAAGATAATATTGCCTATGTTACTAATTAAATAGCTAATGTTGAATATAAGTCTTTAAAAGTGGAGAAGCCAATAATAATTTTACCTCTACAGGAATTCTGTTTATTGTACCAGAATTTCTGGACAAACTAAAGAAGTAACTGGAACAATTTCCTGAATAAGTAAATCCTGCTTGTTCCATTGTGAAAAATATTTCGGGTGGTTTAATAATTCTGTTGTAAATTTATGCTCACTTTAATTTCTATTTCTTTAAAGAAACTTCGGTTATTTAGGTGTGTTGAAGTGATAGGAAAGAACGCGTCCCTAGCATGATAACAAATGTAAACACTGAAATAAATAGTAAAACCACAATAAGAACAACAACCGAAGGCGAAGCTAAACTCTGAGAATATTCTCAGCTGTTGGTTCTGAGTTCTAAGCAGCGGCTGAAATACAAGACTAATATAGCTAAAGACGAAGCAACAAAAGTTGCCCTTTACGAAAATAAGTATTTTCATAATGCATTTTATGAGCATGCACCATCACTGTGCTATTTTAATGCTGATTGTAAGTAAAAATTTGAAAGAAGCGTCTTATAATTGGTTTACATGCGGTTTGGATACACAATTTTGTCATATTCTAAGACTTTCACATGTATTTATCTATCGCGTCGCGTCAAACCGTCAGAAAAATAATGTTATTTGTAGTCCGTAAAACAAGCTGAATTATCAATGAACTTCATTCACCGGATTTTTAACATTTTAATTTATATCATCCTTTAGTCTTTCTTGTCGATTATAACCTTAACAAGCAAGCAAACGGTGAATCTCAAGTTTGTATGTTTTGCAATAATATGATATGAAATTAATTGAATGTGTTTCAATTACAATAAATACTTCTACACACATATAAAGTAATACTGAAAAGACTCACACCAACAACATTAGCAAAACATTATTAGAACAAAAGTTATCATTGGTTTTAGAATGATAGCATATCATGTGCATGGCAAACATTCCTTGTACTTTTTACCTGATAACATTTTCAGTTGACCATTCTCAAACACAAAGATGTTTTGCAATCCTCATGGCAGGGCATGGCATCCTTCATAATACACGATTATTTCACACAAAACAATATTTACGCCTTTTCGGGTACATTAATTCAAACTAAGTAGAGTTTTGTATTTAATTTGACCCACCCTCTACAAAACCCAACAGATAAGTTCCAGATTTTAGGAATAACCCCTTAGTTCGCTTTTCACATACTAAAGCAAGCTGGACTATCATTGGGTAGAAAGCTGCACATGACGTTTATGAACTTGTTTTAGCGGGAAAAAATTTCCCAACTTTTTCTCTGTTTCATATTTTCAGCTTATATTGGTCGCATAGTTATACTGAAAATAGAGAAGTGCAAAATTAATTTGTGATAATAAATTGGCGAGTACCTTTTTCCAATTTTTTTCTTATGAATTGTTATGCATCTTTACAGCTTTACTAAAGGATTTTTCAATACGAGTCATTGTAGTTTATTAGAACATTTTGATAAAAAAAAATTTGGTAAACAAACCATTTATTTCACAAAGTTAGATCACAGAACAACCTATTACCAATTTGTTATTGCTAAAAAGGTACGTAAATTATAAGCCTCGTCCCGTTAAAAAATATCAGGTTTGGGACTTCAAATTTTTAACAAAATTAATTTGATTCATCTTCTTGCAGTTTACCATATGTTATCATGGCTGAAATACTGGTTGGTGATTGGGGTAAGTAATATTTTCATAAGCATAATCGAGTTTTGACTAACACGGGAACTAAAAAAATGTCTCTCAAGTTCGACGTCGAAAAATAGGTTTTCTAGGGAAACTTTTAACGTAGATCACGATTCTGAATTT
>JAQFZH010003332.1:0-14061 GCA_034695485.1 Entomobrya nivalis | reverse complement strand
TAATAATACATTGTACAACAATGGTATTGTTTCCAACGTGTGTGTTTCACACATTGTCACTCATGCTCGTTCCACTTTGCCTCTTGTAAACTTAATCCATTTCCTAGTTGATTTGTCAAAAGAAAATTGAGTAGAAACGTATTTTTTCTGAGGATGACACCGAAAACATCCCATCATTATCTTCATTTTATTAACCTCACTTGCAATACTGTTTCCACTTACCCCTTTCCCACCCACATTACATGACAAGATGCGCTTGTTGATAGCACGCGATCACTATCAACAGCGGAAGCAAAAGAAGCTTTTTCTCTTCTGACTTTCTGACAGTTACTACCAATCAATCAAGTTGTTTCCCTTATTACGAAGATAATATTTTGAAGCGAACAATCAAAGTGTCGAAGATGCTCTAATCATCGTCAGTAAAGATCATGATGATGATTTCTCAGAGAAAGAAGAAAAAAAACTAGGGTGGGAAGTGGGAAAAGGGTTCATATCGGTGATGTTATGTCACACTTGGTTTAAGTGGAAAATACCACCCTTCGTACAGATTAGCGTTTTAGTGGGTCGAATACACACATAACATGCCTAATTGATTTATTGGCTTATAAAATTTTTACAGAGAAACGGAAAAAAATATATTTAGGCTATATACAATGCAAACATGCTATTCAAGTTTTGTATATTTATTAGATGGAAAACAACGGTAAACTTGATGATGGGAAATGTGAAGATATTTATGGTATGGGTTTCCGAAGAAAAAAATCTGTTGAGTTGTGTTGGTGGTGGCGGAAGCGGATGATGATATGGTGTGCTATGCACCTCTTTGGATGGATGCATTCCATAACATTGAATGAGCATAATCGACCGGCTATTATTGTTATGAATGGGAACAAAAAAAGTGTAATAATAATGTGGGTCTGGTCTGAGACTTTTTACCGACTCAATTTTAAACTAGATTGTTGCTTTTGCTGCAAATAATACTGGTTTAAACATGTAATAAGTACCGTTGGTTTAGATAAAATTATTATGGTCTTCAAAAACGGAGCGCGAGCCAGGAGGGCTGACGCACGTCTTGTGTGACAAGAAAAAAAAGCATCCGCTCCGCTTGTGCAGGAAATTTTTCTTTCTCTCTTTCTTTCTTTTTGTGGAATGTATTGGACTAAAAGTATAGGAAGTTATCATTGAACGTATAAGAAAAGTAATAAATCCATCTTGCATTCTTCTCCTTGTTTTGTATACACTTGTAATAATAATAATGATGAATTGTGGAGGTGAGATGGTGCCATTTTACTTGTTCAGGGTTTTGTTTAAAAGTGGTCAAAACGTTGTGCTCATAGAATCAACCTTTCAGTCTGTCCCCGTTTTTTTCTGTAGGGATGAACAATGTTTAGAAGGGAGAAAAATTGTGGGTACATAAAACCTATTTTGATGGTCCGTCGATGTGGATTAAGTAGAAAGAAAGATGATGATGAACTAAACTAACGGTTTTTACTGGGACCCATGACGATGCATTCATGAGTGCTCATGATGATGTCTGTGCGCTCACACGCACTGCTTCCCATTCACACATAATAACAATGACCGAGCGTATGTACCTCTGCATTGAAAAACGTTTCCTCTTAATGGAGATAAATAAGTATAGATTGCTACTTTACAAAGTAGTTTATGTATTTGTTAATATATTTATAATAATAAAATTCTACACGAGCCCAATAATTCGGCTTGAGGTAATCACAGAAATATCGGTTGGATTGGAATGTTTTCTTTGCTTTCAATTCTGAGAAAGGTTCTTTTGAAGAAAAAAAAAACATGCGTGTAATGAAGAAGAGAGCAAAGAAGGATAAAATTAGTTGAATAAAAAGTGATTGAGCTTCCAGCATTTTCCTACTAACCTTTATTTATCTAAAACGGCTATTAAAGCTATGAGCGAGCAGAGTAAACAGATGCACTGGACAGAACAACCGTTATATTTTTGATCCAGGCGATCAGGCAGGCACACGTGATTTTGAAAGATGTGTGTGTGTGTAATGATAATCATCATGATGATGAATGGGAATATTACAAAATATGAACACAGGTCGCATCACGTACAGTTTTGTTGCTTGTAACTATTCTTGTTAAAATGTACAGGTGCTGGTTACAAGGTGTGTTGGTTTTGTTCAAGATAAATACGCAGCAGATGAAGCAGCACGAGTTGAGTTTGTTTGATGAAATCAGAGGAATCCAAAGGATTATTCAGTTCAACTTTTGTAATGCCTTACTATCCATTCAGTTGCTCCTTTTTAATACCTTCTTCCGTGTTTAGACAGCAGGTGACGCATTTTAGGAATGTGTTTGCTAAAATTGACATTGCAATGTAAGATGAGTGACTCATTCTACTCATCGTCAGCTTTATAGGCTAGTGACCTAGATCCTGGTGCAATGATAAGCATACGTAGAATGATGCAGTACACACAATTGGCAACCCCATTAAAAATGTAATATATTACTCACAATAGACGCGTGTAAATTACTTGCAAATGTGTTACACAGACAACCGTTATTGATGAGCAAATGTCATTCAATATTTGTAATCTGAAAAGTTGCCTGAAAAATGATTGGGTCAGTAAGACATGCCATGATGCTGCGATGCCAAGCACCTACTAAGCTTCTCCACCTTCTTTGTAAAAAAATGTATGAATGAACACTCTGCAGCAGCTCGTCTCTCTGGGTCTCCACAGAGTTTATCCTCAACAAAACTCATTCCACTCCATGCAACGCATCCACTTCTCACTCTCTGTCCGGGTTTCCTATCAAAAAGTTGCTTCTGACCACAATATTATTTTTTTACTCTAGACTAGGAGGACGAGATGGTCAGTAACCAAGAAAATAGTAGAGATGGTCAGTGAAATGATAGCTATTTACTTTCCTCACACTCGTGCTTCTGTTGTTGATATGAATGATGTGTAGTTACACAAAGCAAAGGATACATTATCATTACCATCATCATCGCCATCGTCGTCATTACTTCTTTAACAGCAACCTTGCCATTGCCATCCCATCATGATCATCATCATTTCACTTCACTTGACTATATAATGTTGATGGCATGTCTTACGTGTATGGTGGTGGTTTCCATTGAAGAAGAAAAAAATGCTAGGGAAATCACACAAGGCTTTTTGTAGGTTACTACGGCCACTGTGTAGTCAATCGTCTTTTGCAAGTACACTACTTGTATTATCATCATACACAATTTTTTTTGTGCATTCAACAATGAAAAAAATGTTTATGTGGCTGTACACACAATGCATGATCATGACATGATCATAGTAGTCATATAAAAGACTTTGCTGGAATATGTATGAAAAGGATAATGGTTTTAATGCATGCATGAAAATGTTATAGTGGTCAGTTTTTCAAACAGAATAATCGGTTTGCTTTGAACATTTCTCCGATAGTAAAGCTGAAACAAGCTGGGATTGGGATCCTCGCGATTAGAAAGAATAAACGTTGTAATCTTCTGAGGAAATTGTCATCTATCCTTCTGACGTTCCTTGGTAAAAAGCTTTTTGTAATTTATTGTTTTTCTCAGAATTTTTATTTTTGAGTGTCTGTCATGCATATTTTTTTCAATTTCTCCAGTTGAAGCATTTTAACCTAATTATTCCCCATGTTTTTCCAGTGTTGCATAAATTTCGGGGGAATCACTTTTCACGTGTCTATTTAAATTGGTTGAAAAAAAGAAGAAAAACCCTGGCACTTGCTCTGCCATGTCGCGGGATTTTCTAGGGAAGTGAGAACTCTGGAAGGAAGCGATTAGTGTATTCCGTGAATAATTACCTCGCATTCATCAAATTCACTTAATAATTATAATGCACTTTTTCTCCTCGTGTGTGTCTACTGTTGACTCGTTGTTATGCATGATGAACATGAAGTAGGTAGGTAGGTTTTTGTCTATTTTGGCAAAGTAGTAATTTCTGCATGCTACGCACACGTTATTATTTTTTTGCAATGTAGCTGGTTAAGATAAGTGGTTTTATATGGAAAATCTCTTGAAACTGGGAGAATCCGCATGTCAGATGTGTTTTATCAGTGTAGCAGAGCATATCATCACATAAATGTAATCTCATCGTCATCATCACACCGATTTTCCATGAATGGAACGAGCGTAAATCTACGAACTTGTTGAAAAAAAGCACTGGGATTTTTAATGAGTTTGTTTATGCACATCAGAGAGTATATACTACGTAATCACTTGAAAATAATTACAACAAAATTCACAAAGTTCTTTTTTTATCTATTTTTTCCAGGTTCTAATCATTTCATCAGCAGTAGCAACAAATAACCGAGAAGACGACGATGAGCAGCCACGTAATCTTATTCTTTTTTCACTGGAGAAGATGATGGGGAGGAGGAGGATGCCACCACATGGTGGACCAGGATGTTACGAAGGTGAATGTATGATGGTGGGCGATGATGATTATCAAGTCGGACGACCCGGATCCTGTGCTGCTGCTCGATGTTCTCTTGGTCATTCGGAATTATCATACACCACATCTTGTTGCCATCACATCATTCCCTCACCACCAATATTAAACGAGTATCATTGCACTCACTCCAACAATTGTATACCAAACACCATCAGCAACAGCAGCAGAAATTGCTTTGAAAACTCAACCATCACCGCCACAACAACTACCAACAACACAATCATTCTCAAAATGAGACCTAATAGGCAGATGAGCTTCTAAAAAAAATTATCAATCAATTAATTGAAAAAAAGAACTATGCCAAGAGTTTCCTAAATATTACAATAGAATCTTAATATTAAATAATTATGATAAGCAACCGGAGATTTTATGCTTTTTTACGATTTTCGCCATATAAACTTAAGAATATTTTAATAAATAGAAAAAAAGAAAGATATATCATTATTATCTGAGGAGATGTTTTGTATTATTACTATTTTACTAAAACAATTTCCTAAAAAAATAAAAAAGGAAAACTGCTACATATATTATATATTATATCATCTGTTTAAAAAAAGAGTAAAAATGCCAAGTTATGAGCTACCACTTTTACTTTTTACCGAATAACAAAAATTTACTATTCTTCAGATTATATTTTGTATGGGAGAAAATATTAAAAAAATATACATAAAAACATATTTGTTATAATAGTATGCTGATGATAATGACATGTGAGATGATGAAATATTATTATATTGAATTATATTGAGGATGATGCATGTGCGTTTTTAAAAACCAAGTATTAAGTAATAATATTTGATGATCCTGTTTACATTATATATTAAATATATAATAAGGTACGATGATAAAAAATACAATACAAATAATCGGCGCATATTTACCAGAAAAAAAATGATAGAAAGAACACCATGAACAAAACTGGAGGGTAAGGGAAAGAAAAAATGTATTACCATTTTTATACTGTTTAATTTCGTTTTCGCAAATACAATTTTTATACAGAAAATGATACATAATAAAGACCTATATAAATAAAACATGTAACTTGAAACATTTCTAAGCAATCTAAAAAATAATTCTGCAAAGAGCAGCAAATGCATCAATCTCACTTTTCTGCATACTGACAATATAATTGTAACAAATTTCTCAAAGCGACGAAGTAAAAAGGAAAATCAAATACAACAAATCTTTGAATAAACGTCATTTTGCAAGATACGTCTCAATAAAGAACATTTAATTTGATTTGATTAATGTTTGCCAAAAATGGAATAACAACGCATTCGATATAAATCAGCAGTTCATACTTTCCTGGGCTCCTTGGCATGTGGACTTGAAGTGATATGAGTAGTAAAAGACTGAAATACAAAAAAGAGCGATTTAAAAAGGCATAAAAATAAAAATCATGAAAATCTTACGACGTAGCTGATGAGATGAAGAATCTATTATCCCATGTTCACATTAAATAGTGATTTTATTAGATGAAATTGTTGTAATATTAAACGTTATCCTTTTAAATATACATTTTATTGTTTCAACTTTTAAATGAAAGTAGTAATATTCTAGTTATACTCAAAATTTGAAGTAATTTGCATGAAAATATCAAAGTTAATATTTGTTTTTTAAATCTAAACCATTGTAGATTGAGGATCAAAAAATATAAAATATAGAGATTTCATATAAATTTTTCAAAAATTAGTTTTAACTGTGAAGTAAAATTTACAATTAAATAAAAAGTTATAGTCTGCTTTTCTAAAATCACTAAGTTTGTAACAATTGTTTGTAACAAGTTTATTCAATTATTTGTAATCTAAAATATCTAAGCTGTGTTCAACGTTTTAATCATTGCAATGATTGTCAGAAAATAAATAATTTGAAATATAATAACTATTATTAAAAAACCGATTTTTGTTTATTCTACTCTTTTAATTTTGCGATTATATCATCAAAAGCTGTAAGGTGTAATATTTAATCAAATTCAATGGTCAAATCAGGCTTTAAAGTTGCCTAAATTTCAGAACAATGCAATCATTTAACCTGCAACCTATTTGGCATGGAAAAATTCTCAAAAATATTACTCTTGTTTTACTAATTGTGGGCCTCGATTCTTCGACTACGATCATATCTTGAAGTTCATATTCGTCTGCCGGAAGCGTATTCAATGAAATTAAAAATGGGATCGTTTAAGGGTCAATGAGTCAATGAAATTGAGTTATGCAGAACATATAACTGTCGTAAATGCAAACGTAATATCTGATCCCAGCGTTCTACAAATACCTAGTAAATGACACATGATACTTAACATTGAAGTAAACGGAAGTCGTGAAAAATGGTTTAACGAGCTGACATGCTTTTATGGTAGACAAAAAATAATTACAGACTTCAATTTATATTGATGCCAAGCGTCAAATGTATTTCACACGTGGCAGTTTATTACATACATTTTTTTGCTTATTAACTGCCTAGTACACATTTTCAGAGGAAGTTACGTACATAAATAGATTGGTGAAATATGCATGCATAACATGTTACTTAAGTGAATCAAACCATGAGTTCATGAGTATTCTCATTACCTTGAAACTGGCAACTGTTACTGATGATAAGTATATGTCACTAGATGCTGAGTTATAAGTTGTCAAAAAATCAAGTTAGTTACCTACAAAACACTTCTACAGCAAATTGTTTTTAAAAATGGCGTTGTCAGCAGACTTTAAGTTCTGGAAACAGCCAAGCACCTGTGACAATAATTTTTGCATTTGGTGTTGAATTTTTTTAATCGTATGACGATGACATGTTTGACGTAGATGTAACCAGATACATTTGTACTCATAAATGCAGACGAAGTACATCCTCAATTCTTATTCAGCTGAGAACAGTAAAGGTCAAGGAAGTCAGTTGAATGTGTTTTAATATTCCATTTTATTCAAGTTTTTGAGAGTAACCCACCAAAGACATAATCCTAGCATTATTTTTTTTGCAAGCACATACGAAATTAAAGTTTTATGACAGAGTTGATTAGCTTAAATACATTGATTCCTAAACTGGGGACAATGAAATGGTTCAAAGAGAAACTATGAAGGAGCCGCTCTCAAACAAAATGATGCTGTTTGATGGCAGACATTGGATTACAAAGTGTACATGTGTGTGTGGGGGGACTATATGAACTCTTTTCAATAGCTTTATATCATGCAAGACCTCCTATTGTTGTTCCCGTTGAGAGGGTGGTAGATTTCAAGCTTATTGTTGTCGAATGTAAACTAAAGATGAGAAAGGTTCACTATAATTTTCCAGATTTATTGGATTACTTCAGACAAAAAGGAAGGGTATATGCTTGGTGGTCCATCTCTCTCACACTCTCTCACTCCACAAGAATATATTTGTGCTGGTGCTTCTTGCAGAGAAACCGTTATTCATCTCGGAATTCCATCCGGAGTATATTGGTAAGATAAGTCCAGAAGTGAAGAGCTGGCATGTTGAGTCGTTCTTGGGCTGAGTAAGGGCATTTCTTGTATTCTTTCTGACAGGCAGGTTCACCCCCACTCACTCCTTCTTGCATGGCTTTTACATACCGGTAGTAACGGCTAGAGTACTTGTCAGGAACAGGGCCACGATCTACACTGTAAATTGTACATATTTACATAATGTGGTATTAGATAAAAAGCCTACGACATAACAATAAAGTGTGGGAATAAATGCAGATTTTTATTATGTAATTAACTTACGTCAGCTTTCTTTCAAAAATATCACTCACAGGCTTGTACTTTTCTGGTTCAGCAAATACTTCACAAATGACTTTCTGCTGACAAATGTCCTCATCAATCTGAAATAAAATGAAACAAGCATTAAAGTTAAATGATGCTTTATTTGGTTTCAAGCCATCTGTATCCATACATCCTTATTATATGATATGAGTATTTTTCCACTGGTTTTTTATAACGAGAAGACAAAGCGTATTAAAATAAAGCTTAAAATATATAACCGCTGTTTTTTTCTTTCTTTATCTAGAGAAGAAGAAGGACGCTGATTCATTTCATATCATTAACTTCTTTCAAAAAAATAATTTACATAGCAACAAGAGGAATCATTTTTCAGGCTCGATCTCATTCGTTTTCTTTCCAGCATGCACATGCACATCGTATGCATATGAGAAAGGACTTACTATCCCGCACCACCACCAACACCATCATCATCGTCATTATCATCATTCCATCCCCAAGAATCAACTTTTTTTCCACTTATGCATATTAAGTATATCAACAAGGGAACAGAGGACTAAGGGCTCACAAACTTCAACTCTTTTCCCCATCCACTGCATTCCCATAAGATAATCAACTTTTAAAAGTCCATTGCCCATTTTTTATTATTACAGTACACACTGACACAGCAACCTCAACAGACAGACACGATATTATATTCAAATTTTTATGGGGGACCTCCTCAAGCTGATCATGTAGCCTTCTTACATTTTTTTTTGTTTCTTGTTGTCTTCGCATTTAACATCACACCACCAGACACCACCACTTACATTCCCGTTCCGTAAAAGTAAATATAATAAGGGAACGTCATTCCATTATTATAATATTCTAATAATCATGATAATGATAATAATGCTAGTGGATTGGAGCGTGGAGGAAGAAGCATCATGCATAAATTCAACATAATATACATATATGTAAAGACAGATCAACTGACAAAAAAAAGAGTATGAGAATGAGAATCTTTCTTCTTCCTCAAGGGAGTTCAAGTGTGCAAGTATAAAAATCTCCCTTAAAACGAATCACAAAGTGTAATTTTTTTCTTCACATTTAATGGAGTCAATAGGGTGCCCTTGTGCCTATGCCAAGCCAGGCCAACATAGCCCTTATAATACCTGTCGGCTCACACAGGCGTAATAGAAGAAGTCTTTTATATATTTTCTCTCTCCAGCCTGCATCAACAGTGCAGCAGACTCTCATCAGGTCATTGGCCTTACTTACTAAACCACAATTTCTAAGTCCACTCAAGGATTTCAAGGTCTCCACTACCACCCCTACAAAAACTACTGCTAATACTCCCTTACAAAAACACACCTCGTTTTTCTTCCCTTATCTTATAGCCGTGTGTGTGTGTGTGCTGTGGCAGCAATGGAGTGGCACTGCCAATGCAGTAGCTTAAAAGACACAAACAAATATTATCTTGTTTGAGTTGAGACTGAGACTACGACTTGCTTGGATGAAAAATCCAGCTGCACCTTTAAGGGCCTACATACTACCAATCAAGGGGTTCACGCACTCTTGCAAGAGAGACAAGAGAAGACAACACAATCACTGTTTATTTGAATGATGCGGATGATGATTGAGAGACAAACGATGTGATGTGTCATATAATAAACTTAAGCAGTTCGTTCACACAAAGCTACTCTAGAAGAAGGCCCTCGACCTGTCTATCAAAAAATCTTTATAAATATCAAGTTTACACATAGGGTTTATCGGAAGAGAGAAATAGCCAACAATGCTTGATGATATCCTATTTCATTTTATATACATGAGATATAAAAGTACCCCTCCTTTAACCCTAAACACTCACAGACTCTATTTATCCATACACCGCAGAACTCACAAGAAATGTTAAAAGAAATATACTTAAATGACTTACATTTTTTTTAGAGAAAAAGGGGGAAAATAGAATCTGCACTGATAATTCAATATTTCATGGTCAAAAGAAAAAAATATCTTTAAAAAAATATCTCTCAGACTATCCATCTGCTGAAGTTTAAAAAAAGAATAAACAATTGAAATAGCCCCTTCTTATTTCACCAATTCATCTACGCAAGTTCAAGGCCAGTAATTTCGCCCACCACCAACGAAAAAAACTAATTTCCAAACCTTGCATTATACAAAAAGATCGAAAATAGGTAGCTTCAAATAATAGTCAAGTATAATAAGTAGCAGAGCAGTAGTGTGGTAAATGGTAAAAAATACCATTTTTTTTGTAGAAATGAAGTGAAGATGACTCTGGACAATTCAAAAAAATGGACATTTGGTCGGTAGGCAATTGAAACGTTTTCATTTTCTACAAATACTGCAATTACAAACATTTTTTTTTCTTCCAAAAAAAAAATTGGAAAAGGAAAAAAGACATGTGCTGTAAATCAATATGGTCTGCAATCAATCAGTCAACCGAAAGGTAAAAAAAATGTTTAAAAATATACACATGGTGTAAAAAACATAAAAAAAAGAATAAAAAAACTATTTGTATTATTAAAGTTTTTTTTTGGCTTGCTTGGCACGTTGTTTGTTTGTAGTGCGTGCGTGCTTGTAAAATCGTCGTGGCCATAAAATAAAATAATTTGGTTGGGATGTTCTTGTAAAAAATCTAATGATGACGGATGGAAATGAATAAGGTGGAAATTATTTTATATTGATTGTTTAATAACATTGGGTCGACTTTTTTATTATTTACTTCAAGGGCACTTTTTCGGACGTATGGAATCAAAATATAAAAAAGTCATTAAAGTGCCCATTGCCGTGTACGTACATGGCTATTACCACTGATTGTATTACGTGTGCGAAAGAAACTTGGGTACTTATTTAGTTTTTTTTTTGAACTGGAATAAAACAGATTTTTTATTGCTGGATAATATTTTTAGGCATACTAGCTATTTCTATAGCCTTGAAAACGACTTGAAATTATTCTGCATGGTAGTAAAAATACCTCATCAATGTAGACTTAAGTCGCGTGTGAGGTCATTTCTAACCTTGAAAGTTTGTTAAGGAGAATGAAATGGCAATGGGGAAAATAGGTAAGATATGTAGAAAACAAGATGATGGAATGTTTTACTAACATTTCTAGTGCTTTATATAACTGTTCATGTGATCCTGACCTTGAATGAAAATGTTTAGTAAACAAAGGGGGGTGACATGGCACCTTAAGCAGATGCAATGCTACGTGACGATGAGATGACGATGACAAACGTTGGGAAAAAGTGATGAAAACCCGTTATGTGCTGGTGTTATTATTGAGGGATGAATTGTTAGTGTATTACGTACCTCTAGAATGGTGAAATATGTGGACATTTTCCCAAGTTCTACGGTGTAGGCAGGGTCATCGTATGAGTCACTGGGAAGAATGTCTTCAGATGTTAAATTAGCGGCTAGCTCATTTTCTTGGGAGATGGACTTTTTAAATCTTCGAGATGTTTTCAAGTTGAAGGTAGGCAGGGCAAAGGACAACGGAACCGTGATCAACAAACCTATTAAAGTAATAAAAATAATGTGTTAGGAAAACCTTCAACGACCAATACATGCTTAGTTGAACTGACACAATATGCATAACAAAATATGGATTGGTTTGAAAAGCTAAAATGGCATAATTAGAGATATTGGAATTTTTAATGACTCGGTTGAGACTCGTTCTATTATTAAATATTTAATAGTACTAAACAAAAAACAGGCATTTGGGACGGCCTGTCAATTAAACTTCCTTTTTAACTTACAGTGAAAATATTCAATCATTTAAGTGTACAACAATTCGTACAATTGCTTTGGGGTTATTTCTTTTTACACATTTGAAACTGAGAAACTGATTGCGACACAAAAATTGGTGAAATACACATAGTGTACTCTAGTAGCGTCTTCAAGAGGTTTTAGAAGAGGGATGAAATATCTTGTGTTCAGTCTCACTATCAACTTTTTCATACTCAAATTTTCACGTCTACTAACCCTAACCTAACTATTATTTCATGAGAAATATTTTCATACATGAATTAATTCGAGAGTTAATTAATTTTAACGAGACTTCAGAATTAATTATGAATTAATTAATATTATATTTGAACTTACCAATATCAACTGGTGACTGTGTGTTAAAATAAACGAATCGCTTTTGCCTTGAATGAACTTGTTCTGAATTTGGAGTTTCATTTTGCTGATGATCCGATAAGTCTTCGTCTCCTCTACAACTGGCTAGTGTTCCAAGAACAACTACCGAAAACAGCCCCCACTTAGCCCACTGAGCAAAACTGGAAAACATCTTGAAATGTTTCAAGAAATCTACAACTTATGACGACTAAAAAAGGGAAAATCGGAATTTAAAAAAACTAAAGAATAATTATTTGAGCACTTTGAAATGTCTGCGACCAACTGATTTCCAAGCAAATGAGCAACCGTATTTATAAGGAAAATTGTATTTACTTTAGAAAAATAAAGAAAATTCAATTGATATTACAAAATGTTACAATATTGACAGTTTGCAAATAGAAATGAGGTGAATATTTGTGAATTTTTCTTTTTCAGTCTTATAACGATGGAATAAGGCTTCTTAAAACCGGCCTCCGTTTTTTTTATTGTTTTTTTTAGTTCGTTTTGCTAATTTACTTTTTTTATCCGAAAAAAGTTAGCTTGTTAAATCTGTCATGTTATAAAAAATATCCCCTAAAACGTTCGATTCCACAGACGGGTGTTGCCTAAATGGCTAGAGATTTGGAGTGTGAAAAATCACAGGCAAATATTAATGGTGTATTTTACGATTTGTATGCAGAAGATTCAGAAAAAAACATAACATCATTTATGAGAAGAATATTCCCATAGCCAAAAGACCAGTACCGTTGTTTTCCAATCATCTCATTTCGGCAGCACAATATCAGCTTACGTTTTGTCATAGATGGATAGTTAAAAAAGTAGTTCCGTTTTTCTTGTTTGCATAATGTTGTTACGTTGACCATTACTTAATAGAGACAAACTGCTACAAGACAGTTTGTTTGTTTGACCAGCAACGTCTCTTTCTCTGCTTCTTTACTTTTGCATTTGAAATGGTGATCATGATGATCGTAGTTAATCCTTCATATCACAATATCATCATCACTCATGTGATAGTTGAGAAGATGCTCTGCTCGTCTAATTTTTACACCTCTAGTTTAGTCTATTCAAGCAAATCTGTTCTTAAAAAAGGTCGACAACCTGACTTGGTCGTTCAGAATTTCATTAACACAACATTATTTTCATCATGATGCTTTTGCAACGACTCAACTCATTCATGTACCTGTTTTATGAATGTTGGAAAAAAATATTAGCAAAGTCAACATTCTGCATTGATTTTTCGGTTCCATATATGCACATCATGGATAAATGAAGATTTCGTTCAGTTTTTCTGTATAACAGCTCATTAACGTTATAATTGCAATTGGTTAAAGAAAATTTGGCGATACGGGTTAGTACCTCTTTTAAAACGAGCATTTCACAACGTACTAGACAACAGCGCTTTACTCATTTGTGTATCGTAAAATAATGTTTTTTTTGCTTATTTGATCTTTAAACTTAATTCATAAAAACTTTTTTATAAGATATCTTTAAGTGTGGTTTATGCACACAAATAACAAAGTTTAGAAACGCACGATGAAAGGTTTGCCTGTAGTAAGTCATACAAGCTAATCAATTGATATGTGAAATCAATTTTCAATCAATTGTAAAATTGCAGCACTATTTGTGTGCAAGTCTGTTGCAAGTGTTCCGAATGACAGACAACGAAACAGACAATTGTCTTTCGAACATAAGTCTGTTGAACTTGTTTAGTAAAATAAATCTGACGATTTTATCATCTTGCTGGTCACTGAATTTTTTTT